>CM036248.1:2026188-2126188 GCA_020698575.1 Bostrychus sinensis
AACGCACGGAGCCGCGTTAACGCACGGCTCAGGACTCGCGAGCATCGGCAGATTTTGTGCAGATGCTGCTGTCTCTACAATAAAAAATAAAAACCAAACAAAACAGATGACATGCAGTGAATCAGAATAAGCCAGGCTGATTTACAAACCGCTGTAATCCGTTAATGTGGCTCAGGGGAGGGGCTTACGCTGCAGGGGAGGGGCTTACGCTGCAGGGGAGGGGCTTACGCTGCAGGGGAGGTTCAGATGCGCTGTAAGTTTGGGAATTAGCTCGGTTAGATTAAGGCCGGGAGGTGGTGAGGTGAAGAAAAGGTTAAAAAGGTGCAGGATTTTAACAACAACAGTCCAGAACAATGGAAAGTGTGGAAAAAAAGACTTCAGCTTTTATTCTTATTTCTAACTCAGTCTTGGTCTCCTCTAGAAAAGCTTTACAGCCTTTAAAAACATGAGAAAACATTTTTATTACTCCACTGGTGCCTTAAAGAAACAGCAGAGGGCAGCAGAGTGAAGACTGTTGCCATCTTTTTAACTTAATTTAAAGAATAAAAGCCTCTTCTCTTCCTTAAACTTTGTGTCTGATCCATTTTCCTCCAAAGTAAAGCTCTCTGTGAGGAAACAGAGCTGTGATAAACGACTGAGAGCAGACTGAGATGGGGAGGGCTGGTTAGTGATTGGTCAGTGCTTCCTGGAGTGGGCGGGGCTTTGGAGAATACAGGATTACTCAAACTGAACCCAGCTCCAGCTCCATAATTATCTGTGTATAATAAAAAAGCTAATTATATAAACTGTAGCTGCTTGAGGCAGTTTAGTTCTAAAATGCTCTTAAATTGTTTTAGATTGATTACATAATGCACCATGTTATTATTTTCCTGAAAATAAAAATGTGTCAAGTGCATTTTGTAATATTTTGCTCAAAATGTAATGACTTATTACAAAATGCAGCAAAATTTGTTACATAATGCGTTGGGGCATTTTATTACAAAATGCGGGTTTATTACAAATTTAAGTAACAATTTTATTACATTTTGGATGTTTATTAAATAATGCGGTGTTATTATAAAATGCAGTTTAACAGCCTCTGTAAATGACGGTGAATAAACCTGACACAGATCACAGCACGAAGCATTTTCTTGCTAAAAATCTAAAGTTCCGGCTTGCAACATTTCCCACACTGCACGTTTTAATCTTGAAGCACAGCTTGGACTTTCCTTCATTTCTTTTTCATTCTTAATTGTAATCTCAGTCTTTACTCTGTTTTCTTTACTCCACCTCCAGCTGTACACAATGATCATATGAATACTGTAATGGTGAGTTATTATTTATCGTTACAGAAACTGAAAGTAAACGCTGCAGGAGGAGGTGGAGGATTTGGCTCAGAGCTGAGTTTCTGTGGTGATTCATGTCCCGTGTCCTCCCTGCAGCTCCACAAACCACAGCTGAGACAGATCCAGCCCTGTCCTGCCTCAGAGAAGTTCATCTGTCCACATTACTCACTCAGGAATCTGTCCGGCAACCTCTGAACTCTGTGTATCTGAGAATGTGGAGGTTATATTTATGTTGAGAATCTTCTTTCCTCTCAGCTTCTCCAGTCTGAAGTCGTCACAGTAAATCAGATGCTTCCTACTGCCGTGTGTGTGATTACTGTTTATTTTAATTTGGAAAAGGTTTTACACCAGATGCCCTTCCTGGAACAACCCTCTCAGTTTATCCAGGCTTGGGACTGGGACTAGGAGGAGAACACTGGGTTGTGGCCCTTTGTGGCTGGATTATTTCTAATTTTTCAGATTAGATTTAAAGCCACAGTGGATTTAGACTGCGTTTATGAAGCGGCCCCTGCTCTGAGCGACTGCTGGGTCTTTTATATTTTATTTTACCAAAAGTTTGTTCATAAAACTTTCCTCTTGGAGAAAGCTTCAGCTGCACTCCTCACTGACCCTCGTGTGTTTGACTTCCGTTCATTGTGAGCACTGTCTGTGTGCACGCGGGAAAAGGCAGTGACAGAATGTCCAGGCTTCCCTCTGGCCATTAAAAAACATTAAAAGTTAAATTGATTTTGTGAAAATGAAGGCCTTGAATATTATTAAAAGCATTAAATTTGATTCCAACAGGCATTCAAATAAAAAAAAGTTTTGAAGTAAAATCGTTAACATTATTTGTGACTCTAAGTATGTATATATTAATAATAATTTTGCATTTTTGTAGCCTACAGTAGTGTGACAGAAACAAGTTTGCCTTCAGTGGGACCACATTCCCCAAATACAGGACGTTTGACTTCTCTGCATTTTACAATTACTGTATTTTCTGGACTATAAGTGGCACTTTTTTCCATCGTCTGGCTCAGGTGTGACTTCTATATTAAAATATGTCAGGTGTTGGTTATTTTCACACTGACAGCCACCAGAGGGCGCTCTAGGCTTGTGTACCAGCATCTGCTGCACCTGTACCACTGACAATTTAAAATGTAAACATTACCACTAACAACTTAGGCTATAAAGACAACTGAGAAAGAGCGGAATAATTGGAAATGGAACTGATGCTGAGTCTGACGACAGCCACGCAGAGGAGGAAGCGGCGCTTCGTCTACCTCCGGAGTTGGCGGAGTTGTTCAGAAGCGACACCGAGGATGAAGAATTTAAAGGATTTAGTGATTAGGAGTGAGATGGTGAGTTTGGTGAACTTGTTATATTATGTTCTTTATGCTATAGTTATGTGAATAACTGTTAATATATTACGTTAACATACGAGACACCTATTCAGTTCGTTGTTTATGCTTCATGTAGCTGAATAACCATCAATGTGTTACGTTAGCATAGCGCACACCTATTCAGCTGTTGTTCTCTATTCTATTATTACTATAACTCGCCTTTCAACATGAAATGTCTGTTCTTGGTGTCGGATTTTGTAAAATAAATTTCCCCCCAAAAAATTTGACTTTTTTCTTCATTTTGCATTTTTTTGGTGAGTGCGACTTTACTCCGGAGCCACTTATAGTCCAGAAAATACGCTACTTACAAATAAATGTTGCCAATGTCAGCTGCTGCGATTGTATTTGTGGCATTAAAAAGCATTAAATCAGACTGATACCTGCAGAAAAACATGGCCACTTAACCTCTTCTGTGTTTGTCACCGTCTGCTTTTTCTGAAATGTTACAAAGTTATTATACAGAACATTTAAATCCTGTGATAAAGTGGATCTGTGCTGTGTCGTGTTGCTCTCAGACCTGCGTCTCCTCCGTGTGTGAGTGGGTCCAAGGTCTTCAGACACAGACGCTCCTCACGCCGTTATCTCGCCCTCGCCTTGGCCCGGGCGCTCCCACCGCGCACAGGAACAACAACAGCCTCACTCACAGCACACGACACAGAGCGCGCCATAAACATGAATGAATGAGCGCTCTGTGGATGAATGGAAACACTGACGCAGATGTTAGGGAGGGAGAGACTGGGGAGCGTCCTGCAGCCGCTGTGGGAGGAGGAGGTGAAGCAGACGACGAGTGAAGATGCAGAAAGGTGGCAGAATACTCAGTGATCAGATTGTTGCGTATGGGGGCAGGTGGTCATAATGTTGTGGCTGATCAGTGAGGCGTGTGTCCAGTTTCCTGTGTGTCTGAACGCCTGGCTGCACACGGCCCGCCGCTCGGAGCAGCTGGGGCCGGTCCTGGACCTCCCGCCTCCGCTCCATCTGCTGCTCCGCCCGGACGTCCCGCCTCCAACACAGAACCTTCAGCTCTCAGTAACTCAGCTCCGAGCATCAGCGCTGGTTCTGACGACAGCAGATAAGCCATGAATCGTATCAGAGTAAGAACTGCTGCAGAGCTCAGAGACAGGGGGATAATATTCAGTAAATCTATACATTATTAGGTTTTTGAATTTGACCAAATCTCCTGGAAGCTGCAGGGTAACACTCAGGGTTGGGGCCAGATTTTTTATGATTTATTCTGTGTTATTTATTTGATTCATGCAAAGAAACATTAAAGCTCCCACTAGGAACTGAAACTTGGTATTGAATAAAAATGATTTTTTTTTTCTTTCCAGTAGTATCCTAACTTTTCTTTTGACAGCAGTAAGGCATCGTTCCCCAGCGCCCAGCCGTACTCAGACCCAAACTGTGACCTGGGGGCAAAGGTTGACCTTTGGCTTTTATCACATCCAATATGTTCACACTGTTAAAAATGTTCTTGACCCACCTCTGTGTGACCTCTGTGTGACCTCTGTGTGACCTCTGTGTGACCTCTGTGTGACCTCTGTGTGACCTCTGTGTGACTGAGGCTGGACTCTGGTTTTCTCCTCCTTGTCTCCGTACAAAAGTCTCCTCTGCCTTTTAGCCGCTGCGTGTTCTCAGGGTTGGTGCTTTTCCACAAAGATCTGTCAGGAGGAGCTGCAGGAGGAGCTGCTGCGTGAGGAGCTGCAGGAGGAGCTGCAGGAGGAGCTGCAGGAAAAGCTGCAGAAGGAGCTGCGGGAGGAGCTGCGGGAGGAGCTGCAGAAGGAGCTGCGGGAGGAGCTGCGGGAGGAGCTGCGGGAGGAGCTGCTGGAGGAGCTGCGGGAGGAGCTGCAGGAGGAGCTGCAGGAAAAGCTGCAGGAGGAGCTGCGTGAGGAGCTGCAGGAGGAGCTGCGGGAGGAGCTGCGGGAGGAGCTGCGGGAGGAGCTGCGGGAGGAGCTGCAGAAGGAGCTGCGGGAGGAGCTGCTGGAGGAGCTGCGGGAGGAGCTGCAGGAGGAGCTGCAGGAAAAGCTGCGGGAGGAGCTGCGGGAGGAGCTGCGGGAGGAGCTGCAGAAGGAGCTGCGGGAGGAGCTGCGGGAGGAGCTGCGGGAGGAGCTGCAGGAGGAGCTGCAGGAGGAGCTGCGGGAGGAGCTGCGGGAGGAGCTGCCGAAGGAGCTGCAGGAGGAGCTGCTGGAAGAGCTGCGGGAAGAGCTGCTGCGTGAGGAGCTGCGGGAGGAGCTGCAGGAGGAGCTGCGGGAGGAGCTGCTGGAGGAGCTGCTGGAGGAGCTGCGGGAGGAGCTGCGGGAGGAGCTGCAGGAGGAGCTGCAGGAGGAGCTGCAGGAAAAGCTGGAGGAGCTGCAGGAGGAGCTGCGGGAGGAGCTGCAGGAGGAGCTGCGGGAGGAGCTGCTGGAGGAGCTGCAGGAAAAGCTGCAGGAGGAGCTGCAGTGAGGAGCTGCTGGAGGAGCTGCTGGAGGAGCTGCGGGAGGAGCTGCGGGAGGAGCTGCAGGAGGAGCTGCAGTGAGGAGCTGCAGTGAGGAGCTGCGGGAGGAGCTGCGGGAGGAGCTGCGGGAGGAGCAGCGGGAGGAGCTGCAGGAAAAGCTGCAGGAGGAGCTGCAGTGAGGAGCTGCGGGAGGAGCTGCGGGAGGAGCTGCTGGAGGAGCTGCGGGAGGAGCTGCTGGAGGAGCTGCTGGAGGAGCTGCAGGAAAAGCTGCAGGAGGAGCTGCAGTGAGGAGCTGCGGGAGGAGCTGCGGGAGGAGCTGCAGGAAAAGCTGCAGGAGGAGCTGCAGTGAGGAGCTGCAGGAGGAGCTGCAGTGAGGAGCTGCAGGAAAAGCTGCAGGAGGAGCTGCAGTGAGGAGCTGCAGTGAGGAGCTGCAGGAGGAGCTGCAGTAGGAGCTGCGGGAGGAGCTGCGGGAGGAGCTGCGGGAGGAGCTGCGGGAGGAGCTGCGGGAGGAGCTGCAGAAGGAGCTGCGGGAGGAGCTGCTGGAGGAGCTGCGGGAGGAGCTGCAGGAGGAGCTGCAGGAAAAGCTGCGGGAGGAGCTGCGGGAGGAGCTGCGGGAGGAGCTGCGGGAGGAGCTGCAGGAGGAGCTGCAGGAGGAGCTGCGGGAGGAGCTGCGGGAGGAGCTGCCGAAGGAGCTGCAGGAGGAGCTGCTGGAAGAGCTGCGGGAAGAGCTGCTGCGTGAGGAGCTGCGGGAGGAGCTGCAGGAGGAGCTGCGGGAGGAGCTGCTGGAGGAGCTGCTGGAGGAGCTGCGGGAGGAGCTGCGGGAGGAGCTGCAGGAGGAGCTGCAGGAGGAGCTGCAGGAAAAGCTGGAGGAGCTGCAGGAGGAGCTGCGGGAGGAGCTGCAGGAGGAGCTGCGGGAGGAGCTGCAGGAAAAGCTGCAGGAGGAGCTGCAGTGAGGAGCTGCTGGAGGAGCTGCTGGAGGAGCTGCGGGAGGAGCTGCAGGAGGAGCTGCAGTGAGGAGCTGCAGTGAGGAGCTGCGGGAGGAGCTGCGGGAGGAGCTGCGGGAGGAGCAGCGGGAGGAGCTGCGCGAGGAGCAGCGGGAGGAGCTGCTGGAGGAGCTGCTGGAGGAGCTGCAGGAAAAGCTGCAGGAGGAGCTGCAGTGAGGAGCTGCGGGAGGAGCTGCGGGAGGAGCTGCTGGAGGAGCTGCGGGAGGAGCTGCTGGAGGAGCTGCAGGAAAAGCTGCAGGAGGAGCTGCTGGAGGAGCTGCGGGAGGAGCTGCGGGAGGAGCTGCAGGAGGAGCTGCAGTGAGGAGCTGCAGTGAGGAGCTGCAGGGAGGAGCTGCAGGGAGGAGCTGCAGTGAGGAGCTGCAGTGAGGAGCTGCAGTGAGGAGCTGCAGTGAGGAGCTGCGGGAGGAGCTGCGGGAGGAGCTGCGGGAGGAACAGCGGGAGGAGCTGCAGGAAAAGCTGCAGGAGGAGCTGCAGTGAGGAGCTGCGGGAGGAGCTGCGGGAGGAGCTGCTGGAGGAGCTGCGGGAGGAGCTGCTGGAGGAGCTGCTGGAGGAGCTGCAGGAAAAGCTGCAGGAGGAGCTGCAGTGAGGAGCTGCGGGAGGAGCTGCGGGAGGAGCTGCAGGAAAAGCTGCAGGAGGAGCTGCAGTGAGGAGCTGCAGTGAGGAGCTGCAGTGAAAAGCTGCAGTGAGGAGCTGCAGTGAGGAGCTGCAGTGAGGAGCTGCAGGAGGAGCTGCAGTAGGAGCTGCGGGAGGAGCTGCGGGAGGAGCTGCGGGAGGAGCTGCTGGAGGAGCTGCGGGAGGAGCTGCGGGAGGAGCTGCGGGAAAAGCTGCGGGAGGAGCTGCGGGAGGAGCTGCGGGAGGAGCTGCGGGAGGAGCTGCGGGAGGAGCTGCAGGAGGAGCTGCTGGAAGAGCTGCGGGAAGAGCTGCTGCGTGAGGAGCTGCGGGAGGAGCTGCAGGAGGAGCTGCAGGAGGAGCTGCGGGAGGAGCTGCTGGAGGAGCTGCTGGAGGAGCTGCGGGAGGAGCTGCGGGAGGAGCTGCAGGAGGAGCTGCAGGAGGAGCTGCAGGAAAAGCTGGAGGAGCTGCAGGAGGAGCTGCGGGAGGAGCTGCAGGAGGAGCTGCGGGAGGAGCTGCTGGAGGAGCTGCAGGAAAAGCTGCAGGAGGAGCTGCAGTGAGGAGCTGCTGGAGGAGCTGCTGGAGGAGCTGCGGGAGGAGCTGCAGGAGGAGCTGCAGTGAGGAGCTGCAGTGAGGAGCTGCGGGAGGAGCTGCGGGAGGAGCTGCGGGAGGAGCTGCGGGAGGAGCTGCGGGAGGAGCAGCGGGAGGAGCTGCGCGAGGAGCAGCGGGAGGAGCTACGGGAGGAGCTGCAGGAGGAGCTGCAGGAAAAGCTGCAGGAGGAGCTGCAGTGAGGAGCTGCGGGAGGAGCTGCGGGAGGAGCTGCTGGAGGAGCTGCTGGAGGAGCTGCAGGAAAAGCTGCAGGAGGAGCTGCAGTGAGGAGCTGCGGGAGGAGCTGCGGGAGGAGCTGCAGGAAAAGCTGCAGGAGGAGCTGCAGTGAGGAGCTGCAGGAGGAGCTGCAGTGAGGAGCTGCAGGAAAAGCTGCAGGAGGAGCTGCAGTGAGGAGCTGCAGGAGGAGCTGCAGTGAGGAGCTGCAGGAGGAGCTGCAGTAGGAGCTGCGGGAGCAGCTGCGGGAGGAGCTGCAGAACGCTTTATTCACTCTGCAACAACTCCTTTAGCATCGCACCCAAAAGCTGTGTAATTAAGGTTAAAAAGTTGCATAGTTTCCTGTTAAATGAACTTCTCACAGTCACAGTTCCCAGCTCTGCTGTCTACATTTCATCTGAAACCAACTTCTTATCAACGCTGATCTGAGATCTGCCGTCAACACTCTTTACATTGAAACTCGATCTTATAAAAACATCATAGACGTGTACCTGCCCATTATACCTTCCTTATCTGTCCCAGATACATATTTGTGCAGAGGTAAAAGTGACAGAGTGTCGAAACTGTGAGTGCCTCTGACGCCGGTGTTCAACCGATGGGAACGGACCCAGAGACGAGCCGTGTCGCCCCGGCTCTGGCACCGCATCAGAGAGGGTTCACAGCCCACTGCACAGATCCTCTCAGGTTATCTGTGCTGGGGTTAGGTTACCTGTGTTCTTTATCTCTGGAGTCATCTGAGAGCAGGACGAGGCAGAGGCAGGGGCAGAGGCAGAGGCAGAGGCAGAGGCAGAGGCAGGGGCAGAGGCAGAGGCAGAGGCAGAGGCAGGGGCAGAGGCAGAGGCAGAGGACGAGGACGAGGCAGAGGCAGGGGCAGAGGCAGAGGACGAGGCAGAGACAGAGGACGAGGCAGGGGCAGAGGCAGAGGACGAGGCAGAGACAGAGGACGAGGCAGGGGCAGAGGCAGAGGCTGAGGCAGAGGCAGAGGCAGAGGACGAGGCAGGGGCAGAGGCAGGGGCAGAGGACGAGGCAGAGACAGAGGACGAGGCAGGGGCAGAGGCAGAGGCTGAGGCAGAGGCAGAGGACGAGGCAGGGGCAGAGGCAGGGGCAGAGGCAGAGGCAGAGGACGAGGCAGGGGCAGGGGCAGAGGACGAGGCAGAGACAGAGGACGAGGCAGGGGCAGAGGCAGAGGCTGAGGCAGAGGCAGAGGCAGAGGCAGAGGACGAGGCAGGGGCAGAGGCAGGGGCAGAGGCAGGGGCAGAGGCAGAGGCAGAGGACGAGGCAGGGGCAGAGGCAGGGGCAGAGGCAGAGGCAGGGGCAGAGGCAGAGGCAGAGGACAAGGCAGGGGCAGAGGCAGGGGCAGAGGCAGGGGCAGAGGCAGAGAAAGAGGCAGAGGACGAGACAGAGGCAGAGACAGAGGCAGAGGACGAGGCAGAGACAGAGGCAGGGGCAGGGGCAGAGGCAGAGGCAGAGGCAGAGACAGAGGCAGAGGCAGGGGCAGAGGCAGAGGCAGAGGCAGAGGCAGAGACTGAGGCAGAGACTGAGGCAGAGGCTGAGGCAGAGGCAGAGGCAGAGGCAGAGACAGAGGCAGAGGCAGAGACAGAGGCAGAGGACGAGGCAGAGACAGAGGCAGAGGACGAGGCAGAGGACGAGGCAGAGACAGAGGCAGAGGCAGAGACAGAGGCAGAGGCAGAGACAGGGGCAGAGGCAGAGGCAGGGGCAGAGGCAGGGGCAGAGGCAGGGGCAGAGGCAGAGACAGAGGCAGAGACAGAGGCAGAGGCAGAGACAGAGACAGAGACAGAGGCAGAGGCAGAGGCAGAGGACAAGGCAGAGACAGAGGACGAGGCAGAGACAGAGGCAGAGACAGAGACAGAGACAGAGGCAGAGGCAGGGGCAGAGGCAGAGACAGAGGCAGGGGCAGAGGACGAGGCAGAGGACGAGGCAGAGACAGAGGACGAGGCAGAGGACAAGGCAGAGACAGAGGACGAGGCAGAGACAGAGGCAGAGACAGAGGACGAGGCAGAGACAGAGGCAGAGGCAGAGACAGAGGCAGGGGCAGGAGCAGGGGCAGAGGCAGAGGACGAGGCAGAGACAGAGGCAGAGACAGAGGCAGGGGCAGAGGCAGAGACAGAGGCAGGGGCAGAGGACGAGGCAGAGGACGAGGCAGAGACAGAGGACGAGGCAGAGGACGAGGCAGAGACAGAGGCAGAGGCAGAGACAGAGGACGAGGCAGAGGACGAGGCAGAGACAGAGGCAGAGGCAGAGACAGAGGACGAGGCAGAGGACGAGGCAGAGGACGAGGCAGAGGCAGAGACAGAGGCAGGGGCAGAGGACGAGGCAGAGGACGAGGCAGAGACAGAGGACGAGGCAGAGGACGAGGCAGAGACAGAGGCAGAGGCAGAGACAGAGGACGAGGCAGAGGACGAGGCAGAGGACGAGGCAGAGGCAGAGACAGAGACAGAGACAGAGGCAGAGGCAGGGGCAGAGGCAGAGACAGAGGCAGGGGCAGAGGACGAGGCAGAGGACGAGGCAGAGACAGAGGACGAGGCAGAGGACAAGGCAGAGACAGAGGACGAGGCAGAGACAGAGGCAGAGACAGAGACAGAGGCAGGGGCAGGAGCAGGGGCAGAGGCAGAGGACGAGGCAGAGACAGAGGCAGAGACAGAGGCAGGGGCAGAGGCAGAGACAGAGGCAGGGGCAGAGGACGAGGCAGAGGACGAGGCAGAGACAGAGGACGAGGCAGAGGACGAGGCAGAGACAGAGGCAGAGGCAGAGACAGAGGACGAGGCAGAGGACGAGGCAGAGGACGAGGCAGAGGCAGAGACAGAGACAGGGGCAGAGGCAGAGACAGAGGCAGAGGCAGAGACAGAGGCAGAGACAGAGACAGAGGCAGAGGCAGGGGCAGAGGCAGAGGCAGGGGCAGAGGCAGAGACAGAGGCAGGGGCAGAGGCAGAGGCAGAGACAGAGGACGAGGCAGAGACAGAGGCAGAGGCAGAGACAGAGGCAGGGGCAGGGGCAGAGACAGAGGCAGAGGCAGAGACAGAGGCAGAGACAGAGACAGAGGCAGAGGCAGGGGCAGAGGCAGAGACAGAGGCAGGGGCAGAGGCAGAGGCAGAGACAGAGGCAGAGGCAGAGGCAGAGACAGAGGCAGAGACAGAGGACGAGGCAGAGACAGAGGCAGAGGCAGAGACAGAGGCAGGGGCAGGGGCAGGGGCAGAGGCAGAGGCAGAGGCAGAGGCAGAGACAGAGGCAGAGACAGAGGACGAGGCAGAGACAGAGGCAGAGGCAGAGACAGAGGCAGGGGCAGGGGCAGGGGCAGAGGCAGAGGCAGAGGCAGAGGCAGAGGCAGAGGACGAGGCAGAGACAGAGGCAGAGACAGAGGCAGAGACAGAGGCAGAGGCAGAGACAGAGGCAGAGGCAGAGGCAGAGGCCGAGGCAGAGGACGAGGCAGAGGCAGAGGCAGAGGCAGAGGCAGAGGACGAGGCAGAGACAGAGGCAGAGACAGAGGCAGAGACAGAGGCAGAGGCAGAGACAGAGGCAGAGGCAGAGGCAGAGGCAGAGGCCGAGGCAGAGGACGAGGCAGAGGCAGGGGCAGAGGCAGAGGCAGAGGCAGAGGACGAGGCAGAGACAGAGGCAGAGACAGAGGCAGAGACAGAGGCAGAGGCAGAGACAGAGGCAGAGGCAGAGGCAGAGGCCGAGGCAGAGGACGAGGCAGAGGCAGAGACAGAGGCAGAGGACAAGGCAGAGGCAGAGGATGAGGACGAGGCAGAGGCAGAGGCAGAGGCAGGGGCAGAGGACGAGGAGTGGGGCTGTGCTCAGATTCAGAGTTTTCTGGAGCCTCCTCACTCATGTTCTGTAATGCAGCCTTACCCAGGGACCTCCAGTAATTTGTAATAATCACAGATGTCGTCTGTGAGTTTTATCCTGTGTGAATCATCCGTGTCTGTAAAAATGTCTGTAAAAATGTCTGTAAAAATGTCTGTAAAAATTCCCTCAAAAATGACCGACCATATTTCAGCCACACAGAGGTCGTCTGATAAAACCCGTCCTGTGTGAAGCCCAGGTCTGTGACTCAGGCTGATGTCGGCAGATTGTTTCCTAAAGTTGGTAACAGTGATTCAAAATGTCTTTAACGCTCCATTTTACCTCTGGATTTAAACTCTCTTAATAATAAAACGTCTCTTTTGGTCTTAGTCTGAAACCATAACTTTTTTTCTCAGAGTAAAAAGTAAAAAAAAAGTAAACGAACTACAGTGAAGACGTGACCCGGAAGCACACCTCCCGTCGTCACGGCAAGTTTCTGGAGCAACACGGGGCTGTTTTGGAAAGTTAGGACGCTTTCAGTGCTAAAGTTAGCTCCAGAGATGAATCACAGTGAATGGATTAATAAAGAGCGCCTCCTGCTGTTTAAGAAGAGACAATTCTCCACAGATAATGGATGACCTGCGTCGTAGCGAGAGGTAAAGTTTGTTTTTTGTCAGGACAGGAAATCAACAAAAGATAGAAACTTAAGATTAAGTCGAGCTAGAAACATAAATGAAATCTGGGATTTTTCAATTCGTCAGATCTGGAATAAAGTTGATAAAATGGAGTAAATTACAGACATGGTTTATCCGTGTGAATGCCCGACTAAAAACACTGACGTCAGGGGTAATTCATGAATTACAGAATTTCAGAGGTCCAGGGGTAAATGCTTATCCCGTGGGAATAGAGCTTTTCTCAGGTGAAGATATGGATGTAACAGTATTAGCGATGTCGCGATAGCAAAAGTCTCTGGATATCGTCCTGGTCTTGTTACAGAATCAAACTGTGTTCTCCCACATAGTTCTGCTGCAGTGGTGTGGTAAAAAGCACAGAGAACTACATAGACCATGATCCTTTGCTCCGTTTGAGCCTGAGCACAGCCAACACATGAGCCCTCCTGGAGGAGGAGGAGGAGGAGGAGGAGGAGGAGGTGTTTTATCAGCGTTAACAAATAAAAACAACAAATATCACAACCCATGGCTGTTTTATGCAGCGAAGGATTCAAAAGTTTAATAAATAAAACACAAAGTTACTAAATAAACTTTTTACTTTCACCCACAACACTGCGTCATTCACTCATTCATTTCCTCTCTCTCCTGTCTCTGAACGCCTCAGAGCAGCGGACCACAGGCTGAGAACCTGGCTCCAGTGTCCAGCAGAGGGAGGCTGTGAGCAGGAACCTGAGGGCCCCGTGGCCCCTGTGTGAGCTGCTGTTTAAGGCTTTCTGTTGTCAGATAAAACTAATGTGATCCAGATGAAAACTTAGTTATCTGTGACACTTTAGAGCAGATGAAACATGAAATATAACAATAATTATTCCTGCAGGGGCTCAGCAGTGCATTTTTATAGAATAAATGTTGTTATTGTGAGCATTTTCACAATATTGCAATAAATATAAATAAATATATCGTAAGGTTAATATTGTGATAATATCGTTTTGTAAGATTTGGATATCGTTACATAGTGAAGACTGCTGACATATTTACCAACACATGTTTTGTGCTGATGCGAGTGAGTTTTATTTGCTTAAATCTTTGCTTTACATTTCCATAAATTTAAATGAAGTAATAGTAGAAGTGTGTCTGAACAGTGCAGCGATGGAAAGTGTGGCCCCTGTGATTTCCTGTCACTGCTCCTCTGTGTTCTGTCCCACACAGCCTCAAAATGTCCCAAAAATATCCTAAAACAAAGGAAATGGCAGAACTATAATCTGACTTTTGCACAGCTGTGAAAACACGATATAATAAAAAGATTTGATTTTGATAAAATTAAGAAAGACAATCCACATTACTCAAAAACTGATACTTTTTTTTTTACTGTGATAAAATGATTTCCTAAAGGTAAAGTCCTTCCACTCCACCTCTACTTTTACCTCACTTTGTAAAGATTATGAGACTGTAAGGATTTCAGGCCCAGGTTACACAGAACATGGATAATCTTAAAACACACAGTTGCTTTGTGTTTGAGGCTCCACTTCAGCTGAAAAATGTGGAAATCTCTCTCTAAATAAAGCCGCCATTATCGGAAACCCAGTAATGGCCGACTTCCACCGACCAATCACCGAGCCCTCTACATCCACTTTCTTTCTTTTATACAGAAAACTCCACTGATTCCTCACAGACATTTTTACTTTTGTAGTAAAATATTGTCATGCAGAAAGTTTAAGGAACTAAAACGTACATTACAGCTGCCCTCTACTGCCCTCTGCTGTTTCTTTATGGCACCAATAGAGTACTTATTAAAAACCTTCTCTTATATTGTTTGTAAATCGTGCTGCTGTTCCAGAGGAGAGCGGTTTAAAAAGATAAATAAAAGCAGAATAATCCTCTTCTGGTGCAGTTATTATTTTCCCTCAGAGATGGCACCACTCTTTTGTCCGTCCCTAATTCTTCGACATTATTCAGGTTTGAAAAGACTGAAGCGTCTCTCACCAGGTCCCAGTTCATCCCATCATCAGGTTTTTTATTCTCATGCAACTCATTCATGTTCACATCACACACAGCTCACAGCACAGACAGCAGCCTGACGTCAGAAACTTCTGATAACACAGAAATAAACCTGGTTTAAACCAGGACTAAACCAGGACTAAACCAGGACTAAACCAGGACTAAACCAGAACTAAACCAGGTCTAAACTAGGACTAAACCAGGACTAAATTGGAACTAAACTGAAACTAAATTAAAGACTAAACCAGGACTAATCCAAATCCAAGATTAATCCAGGAATAAACCAGATGTAAACCAAAACTAAACCAGCCCTAGAGTCTAAAACAGATCGAAACCAGTTCTGACAGAGCTAAATCAGAACTAAATTAGAATTTAACCAAGACTAAACCAGGATTAAACCAGAACTAAACCAGACCTTAACCAATGCTAAACCAGGTCTAAACCAGGTCTAAACCAGGTCTAAACCAGGACCAAACCAGGTCTAAACCAGGTCTAAACCAGGTCTAAACCAGGACTAAACCAGGACCAAACCAGGACTAAACCAGGTCTAAACCAGGACTAAACCAGGTCTAAACCAGGACCAAACCAAGACTAAACCAGACCTTAACCAGGACTAAACCAGGACTAAACCAGGACTAAACCAGGACTAAACCAGACCTTAACCAGGTCTAAACCAGGACTAAACCAGGTCTAAACCAGGACCAAACCAGACCTTAACCAGGTCTAAACCAGGACTAAACCAAGACTAAACCAGACCTTAACCAGGACTAAACCAGGACTAAACCAGGACTAAACCAGGACTAAACCAGGTCTAAACCAGGACTAAACCAAGACTAAACCAGACCTTAACCAGGACTAAACCAGGACTAAACCAGGACTAGCCTCAACTAAAACAGGACCAAAACAGGAATAAAAGTCATCAGCAGAAGCGCGGACCACAGTTTGAGAACCGTTGCTCTACAGAGAAAGGAAGTAAATGCTCACAGCCATTAGCTCTGAGTAAAATAAAAATGTTTGTTTGAGGTTTTAAGCGTCTGCCTTCCCCTCACCGAGCTGTAAAAGTGAAATTAGTGCCACTCTAAATCATTTAAAAGTCCACATCAGCCTGGGTTTTTCCATAACAAGAACGTATAACACAAAAAATGATCTGTAATTACAGGCTTTCTGACGGCGATTAATCATTCTCCATCAGACTATTGTTCTTTGTTGCTGAAAATTGTGGAGTGGTTGGTTCGGATCCAGAGGTAAGTGTTCTGGCACCGGGGCGAGTCAGAGCCGCGAGCGTCTTCATAACCTGCTGTGATGAAAGAAAGTGATTTTGCGGCCTCTCCTTGATAATGGCAGCTCTCTGAAGCCTCTGTGTCCAAACAAATCCAGGGATTTTTCAGTTCGTTGCTCGTCGACAGCACTTTCCCAGCTCTCATCTTCCATACACACCCAGCATTTTCACAGGCACCAATGGAAAAGGGTTGTATTGTGTTTTTATTTATATTTTTAAACCAAGCCTGGCCGCCACACAAACTCTTTTCCTAAAGAAGTCTGGTTTCCCTTCGAGTAAGTTTAGTTTCTATCACAGTCAGAGTAAGCAAGAAACAAAGCACTGCTGACCCAAACAAACATGGCGGTTTGCTGGTTTTGCCATCTTCTTCTTCTTCTTCTTCTTCTTCTTTTTCTTCTTCTTCGTCTATTTCTTCTTCTGCTTCTTCTATTTCTACTTCTTTTTCTTCTTCTTCTTTTATTTCTACTTCCTTTTCTTCTACTTTTTTTTCTTCTGCTTCTTCTACTTCTTCCTTTTTTACTTTTTCTTCTTCCTTTTCTTCTTCTTCTTCTTCACCGACTTGACGCCAAACGCCATTGCCCTCTCACTTGAGTGTCTTTAGTCACAACATGAGGTCGCTCGTTGTATCTTTCCAGGTGACGGCCATATTGTTCTTGGGCGCCTACCATGAAGAACAACGTTAGTGATCCTGTTTTTGTCCACGTCTGAGCCGCTGGTGTTGTGTTTCTTGTACTCTCTGCACGATCGTCTCTGGTTGAGAGCCTTCCTGTCGTCGTTCCTCATTTTTTCCATGATCCGTACACCTAGGATTTTTCAAAGTGCTGCCATTTCGAGTATTAGCAGCTGTCTTTCGTCTGCAGCCGTCTGTACAGCCTGAGCTTTGTCTCTTCATTTTCTTATTTGCACCAAATGCTGCCCAGGTCACTCATCAGCTTCAGGGCTGTGGCAGTTCTCGCTCTGGGGCATTTGCAGTTTCCTGTAAGAATCAACCAAAGGTATCTGAAGTTGCCCACGTGCTGGACTTTCTTTCCTCTGAGCAGTGGTCCTTATGGAAAAACATCTGCATGTTGTTTTTTGGCTATAGCTGCTTCAATTTCACAGCACTGCTTGTTAAACCATTGGTAATCGCGTCTTTTAGCTGCACATGTAATCGCTTTAAGTTCTTGTCTTGTGGATGTTTTTGCATTAAAAGCCCAGAATCCTGTGAATCTGAGCAGCTCTGTCCTTCTCTGTGAGCGGGGACAGCAGCAGAAGCCAGTTGTACAAAGACTTGTGAAAGAAAAAGTGGTTTGTTTGAATGTGGAGGTTACGTGGGACGTCAGAGGGACTTTACTGTTGTTAAAATGGAAACAGGACGAAGACAAAAATCCCACAGAGGACTGAACAACAACGAGGACTTCAGCAGAACCAACAGGAGACGAAGGAAAGACCTAAACGCCGTTAATCAGAGACAAGTTTTTACATTCACTCATAGAGATTTAATAAAACACTAGAGTGGACATTCTAATGGTGAACTGCAGTAACTGACTCTGGTGCGGCCGCCATATTGTGACTACGTTCTGCCCCAGCGCAATGTAAACAAACAGGGAGATGCACTTATTTTTGCGACATTTTTTAATATAATTTTGTTCATTTGGTGACTTTTTTCTTACTTGTGCTTGATCTCATGCCCCGTCTTGCAAAAAATTATTTTAAGCTATTGCCTTTTTTTTTTTACAATGAAAGCTAATACATTAAAAAGCTAAGCTAACTGATAATACTGTGTGAAATGAGATCAGTCACTTGATTTATAACTTTAACATTTGTACCTCAGTTTTTAAATGATTACATGTTATTCACAGAGCCTATTTACAAATATGCATTTTATTAACATAAAACATTTACTTACATTTAGCCAATATTTACACTGGACTTGGATTTTACAGTACATAGTGTTGCTAAAAATTAAAAAGAAAATGTAAACAGTCCGGTGAGTAGCTGTTGTTTTTTTTCAGTTGATCGACAGCAAACACTTGTTCATTACACAGTGTTGTTATGTTTATCAACTGTACACAACCTATTGATTACATTCCTTAATAAAACCATTATTACAGTGTACAGTAGGCTGATTATTATCGTACAGGCTCAGTGGATTTGTCCTCATTCATCAGAACAAGTTAACACTGACAATGAGGTATGGCTTAAATATTTGACAGCGATACATTTAATAAATACTAAAACTGCAGAACAAGGGGGAAATCCAGTTGGTACAAACCTGACTAAATAACTCTCCTTTATGCTTCAGAAACTCTGTATTTCTGTGCAAATTCGTACTAACCAAGACTTTGAGAGTTCATGACTTTTATTCTAAAGCTGTGTCCCAATTCAGCGGCTGCAGCCTTCGTCGCTACATCTGAGGCTGATTACGTCACAGTCGGGGCAGGGCTGTCCCAATTCGAAGGCTACTTCAAATGCAGCCCACGAATGCGGCCTTCCTTTCCCGCTGAACGAAGGCTGCATCGGGTGCATCCTTCGCGGCCCAACGTATCCCATGATGCACTGCGCGCTGCTTGTCTGACGTTCGAAGATGGCCGAGGCGGAGAGAGCTGCTCAAACTCCTCCAGGAGTAAATTAAACAAAATAAAAAATTAAATAAGTGTAATTTCTGGCTCCATTTCTGCTCATGTGACCAATGAATAAAGTGAATTAGCGAGCAGCTGCGGTCCTGGTTGCTAGGCGACAGCGGCGCAAACGTGAGAGGAGGAGCAGCTGTTGACGTGCGCTCCGTGGACCGGACCGTCCCATTTCTGCTCGGCCTTTGTGGTCCACGAAGGCCACAAGAAGGAGTCGCCTCCGTGGACCGCGACCTTCAAGGCTGCAGCCGTTGAATTGGGACACAGCTTATGTCACTGTTTTTAGGTTATTTACCATTAGCATTAGCGTTAGCCTACAGTCACAAGATGGCGGCCGGAATTGCCACGACCACTCTAGTGTTTTATTTTATCTCTATGACGTTCACTCTGCTTCTGTTTTCATAGGACGTGCTTCAGATAAACTCCCAGCTCCAAATTGACTCGGAAGAAACACTTCCCGTGGCGTAAGAGAGGCTGGATCTCCTCTTCTTTTAAAAACATTAGACAAGCAGAGGGCAGCTGTGTTACGCTCGTCTGACCAGAAACAGAAGCTTTTTACTTCCTAAAACTTTTTGTACAATGCCATTTTACGACAAAATGAAAGATGCCTGTGAGGAATCAGAGTGGATGTACAGGGCTCGGTGATTGGTCAGTGTGGGCGTGTGGCGTTCTGAGGCCTCAGAAACTCAGTGCCAGAGAATACAGGATTACTCAAACCGGTGTAAATGAAACAGAACACAACTCCAGGTCTGTTTATGATGAGGAAACAGCATTATAACATGGGAGAAAGTTGATTTTGGGGAATATAGCCCCCTGTAATCCAGATCTGTTCTGTATGATGATGACTGAGTTGGATGTAAAATTACCAGATTGCACTTTTTCTTACTGCCCCTTGGTTGTTTCCTTACAGAAGTATGGGGTCTGTGGAGGTTACTATCATTTGTGGTGTCGTCATGTCTGTACATAAAAACAGTGAGAGTAAAAACCACAATTACACGGCCTGTACTGTAAAATAAAAATCCCCCTGATGCCTGTTAAATGTGTTCTTTATGAGGCAGAACATCACTTTGTTTCCACAGCGTACACAGAGATGTTTAGAGGAGACCTGAAGACCGTAATTAGCCGTACTTTGGTTTATGTTTGCACCGAGCCTCATAAAACCTGAGGCTGATTGTAAATTCCTGATAATTACCAAAGTCATAGAGAAAACAGGTGTGAAGGAATTGTGTTTTTAACCTCACACTTCCCATTGTCTGGAGGCTGGAAATAAAAAGCGCGCTGTGTCGTGCGATGCAGCAGCCAACGCCGCTGCAGTGTCTGAGGTTCAGGGATCCGCAGCCAATGCCACTAAAACTGCCAAAAGCCCAGTGGCGTTAAAGTTACGCAAGTCTCAAAAACAGAAAAACAGGAAGTGCAGCGATGGAGACGGTTAGAGTTGTGGTATTTGCCAAAACGTCTGTGATGAATTGGTGAATTAAAAAATCTTTCAAATACGTTTCTGGCCTCAGGTTAGAAGCTTGTTGTTGAAACGGCTGAGAGCACAGACCTGCACCAAAGAAATGGCTCTATCTCGCAATGGTTGACATAGATATTAGAGAAAATAATAATTTTTCTGGTGCATCATTCATGTCTTTAAAACAATTAAGAAAAGCTTATAATCAGAGTTTTCTAAGCTGCTGTGCACTGTAAAAAATATCTGTAGATTTCATGGTAAAAATCTGTAAAATCTCAACAGTAAAAGACCGTAGTTGATATATCAGTAAAATACTGTTTTGGTTATGGTAATTAACTGTAATATTAAAAATAAGGCAAAATTTTATTTTTTGTAATGTATACAGTATAGCACTGTTAAAAAAATTGAGTCCTGTGTTTATTACAGTTTAACACCTTTTCAAACGATAATAACCTTAAATTTTACAGTAAATGTTGATTAAAAGTTAAGTCACAAACTAAAATATACTTTAACCTATTTTTTTGAAAGATAATAACTTTATTTTGCAGTAAATAATAATAATAACTCAAGTCAAAAACTGTAAAAACAACATTTGTGATAATATTATACTGTAAAATGAAATACAGGCCTCTTGTAGTTTTTACAGTAGAATTCTGGCAACCACAGCTGCCAATTTTTTACCGTAAAATTTACAGATTTTTTTTTACAGTGCGGTAAAAACAGAACTCTGTACTCGTGTTTGTTTAGCGCCGCTCTCTGAGAACACGGCGTCTGCTTCACTAAAGTTAAGGTTAATGAAGTTAATGAAGTTAATGAAGTTAATGAAGTTAATGAACCAAAAACCTGGGCAAACAGGGCTTGGATGGAGCCACAGCGGTTACGAGGCGAGTCATGAAAGTGTGACAATCTGGCAACAAAACAACAACAAAGCCACTGTCTCAGCGCCGCTCACGACCAGCGTCACAGTCCATCTTCTTCCTCTGATCCAGGGTCAGCAGCAGTCTGAGCCCAGACTTCCCTCTCCACAGACACTTCCTCCAGCTCCACCGGGGGATCCCAAGGCGTTCCCAGACCGAGAGACGTCCCTGCAGCCTGTCCTAGGTCCTCCTCCTGGGACATGAACACCTCCCCAGGGAGAGACCAGGAGGCTCTGGAACAGATGCCTGAGAGGAGCAGCGGCTCTACTCCGAGCTCCTCCCGGGTAACTGAGCTCCTCCCCCTCGCTCTGAGGGAGCGCCCTGCAGAGGAAACTCATTTCAGCCGCTTGTACCCAGGATCTGTCCTTTAGCCCTGACCCAGAGGAACATAGGTGAGAGGAGGAACATAGGTGAGAGGAGGAACGTAGGCGAGAGGAGGAACATAGGTGAGAGGAGGAACATAGGCGAGAGGAGGAACGTAGGCGAGAGGAGGAACGTAGGCGAGAGGAGGAACGTAGGCGAGAGGAGGAACGTAGGCGAGAGGAGGAACATAGGTGAGAGGAGGAACGTAGGCGAGAGGAGGAACGTAGGCGAGAGGAGGAACGTAGGCGAGAGGAGGAACATAGGTGAGAGGAGGAACGTAGGCGAGAGTAGGAACATAGGTGAGAGGAGGAACATAGGTGAGAGGAGGAACGTAGGTGAGAGGAGGAACATAGGTGAGAGTAGGAACACAGGTGAGAGGAGGAACATAGGCGAGAGGAGGAAAATAGGCGAGAGTAGGAACATAGGTGAGAGTAGGAACACAGGTGAGAGTAGGAACATAGGCGAGAGGAGGAACATAGGCGAGAGGAGGAACATAGGTGAGAGGAGGAACGTAGGCGAGAAGAGGAACGTAGGCGAGAGGAGGAACGTAGGCGAGAGGAGGAACGTAGGCGAGAGTAAGAACGTAGGCGAGAGGAGGAACATAGGCGAAAGGAGGAACATAGGTGAGAGGAGGAACGTAGGTGAGAGGAGGAACATAGGTGAGAGGAGGAACATAGGTGAGAGGAGGAACATAGGCGAGAGTAGGAACATAGGCGAGAGTAGGAACACAGGTGAGAGTAGGAACATAGGCGAGAGGAGGAACATAGGCGAGAGGAGGAACATAGGTGAGAGGAGGAACGTAGGCGAGAAGAGGAACGTAGGCGAGAGGAGGAACGTAGGCGAGAGGAGGAACGTAGGCGAAAGGAGGAACATAGGTGAGAGGAGGAACGTAGGTGAGAGGAGGAACATAGGTGAGAGGAGGAACATAGGTGAGAGGAGGAACATAGGCGAGAGTAGGAACATAGGCGAGAGTAGGAACATAGGTGAGAGGAGGAACATAGGTGAGAGTAGGAACATAGGAGAGAGGAGGAACATAGGCGAGAGGAGGAACGTAGGCGAGAGGAGGAACATAGGTGAGAGGAGGAACATAGCTGAGAGGAGGAACGTAGGTGAGAGGAGGAACATAGGTGAGAGGAGGAACGTAGGTGAGAGGAGGAACGTAGGTGAGAGGAGGAACATAGGCGAGAGGAGGAACGTAGGCGAGAGTAGGAACATAGGCGAGAGTAGGAACATAGGCGAGAGTAGGAACATAGGTGAGAGGAGGAACATAGGTGAGAGTAGGAACATAGGAGAGAGGAGGAACATAGGTGAGAGGAGGAACATAGGTGAGAGGAGGAACATAGCTGAGAGGAGGAACGTAGGTGAGAGGAGGAACATAGGTGAGAGGAGGAACGTAGGTGAGAGGAGGAACATAGGTGAGAGGAGGAACGTAGGTGAGAGTAGGAACGTAGGCGAGAGTAGGAACATAGGTGAGAGGAGGAACATAGGTGAGAGGAGGAACATAGGTGAGAGGAGGAACATAGGTGAGAGTAGGAACATAGGTGAGAGGAGGAACGTAGGCGAGAGGAGGAACATAGGCGAGAGGAGGAACATAGGTGAGAGGAGGAACATAGGTGAGAGGAGGAACATAGGTGAGAGGAGGAACATAGGTGAGAGTAGGAACATAGGTGAGAGGAGGAACATAGGTGAGAGGAGGAACGTAGGTGAGAGGAGGAACGTAGGTGAGAGGAGGAACGTAGGCGAGAGGAGGAACATAGGCGAGAGGAGGAACATAGGTGAGAGGAGGAACATAGGTGAGAGGAGGAACATAGGTGAGAGGAGGAACATAGGTGAGAGGAGGAACATAGGTGAGAGGAGGAACGTAGGTGAGAGGAGGAACGTAGGCGAGAGGAGGAACATAGGTGAGAGGAGGAACATAGGTGAGAGGAGGAACATAGGTGAGAGGAGGAACATAGGTGAGAGGAGGAACGTAGGCGAGAGTAGGAACATAGGTGAGAGGAGGAACGTAGGTGAGAGGAGGAACGTAGGTGAGAGGAGGAACATAGGTGAGAGGAGGAACGTAGGTGAGAGGAGGAACATAGGTGAGAGGAGGAACGTAGGTGAGAGGAGGAACATAGGTGAGAGGAGGAACGTAGGCGAGAGGAGGAACGTAGGCGAGAGTAGGAACATAGGTGAGAGGAGGAACGTAGGTGAGAGGAGGAACGTAGGTGAGAGGAGGAACGTAGGTGAGAGGAGGAACGTAGGTGAGAGGAGGAACGTAGGTGAGAGGAGGAACATAGGTGAGAGGAGGAACGTAGGTGAGAGGAGGAACGTAGGTGAGAGGAGGAACATAGGTGAGGAGGAACATAGGTGAGGTGTCTGAGTTAATGCCCAGCTCCTGAGTGAGAAGGAAGTGACTGAGACACCTAGAGGTGAACACAGATCACTCCGTATTTAAAGATGTACAGCAAACATTTTTCATTTAATTTTATTTATTTGCTCATTACCATATACAGGGTATGGAGCACAAACATAAACAGTTTCATTCTTGACAGAATAATAATCTAGAAAACATCTTTGTATGGATGAATATAAAGCAAGTCAGCACCAAGTCTGTCCATGATTTTCTTCTTTTCAGTTTGAAGCAGTAATACAAACTTATATCTGGATGGACTTTCTAAATAAAACATGGGGATATACTTTTGTCTTAATGTCACCACCTCACTGTTTATAAAATCAAAAAGAACATGAAATTCATCTCCCACACAGTTTTTGTCACATAAATTTCATTAAACTTGGTTCCTAACCCTTGTATCTGCAGTAACCTTAGGAATCCTGCTGTTATTAGTCCTGAAGTTACACATGGCCTGTCTCTATTTAAGATTTTCAGAAAATAAGTATTTTTCAAATTTATACTCCTTTTTAATCTCAGCATAAACATCACAGGAGGTCATCTCCTGATCTCACTTTGCCACTTTTGTATTTGCTGATCTTTTAGAATGCGTTCCACTGTTAGTTTAAGTCAGGAACACGACTGAACCACTGCGAGGCCCACACTCAGGAGAATTAATAAAGGCTTTTTAACTTCAGGTGCATGAAGAGTGCCTTGGTTTTTTCTTTATTTTTTGCAAACTCCAGTGTATATTCTGTATGGGGTTCAGTCCTCCAGCTCTGCTTTCTTCTTCTTCTTCTTCTTCGTGTGTCCCATAAATGTCCCGTGTCTCTCTGCCACATCTGGCCTCAACATCAGCACTGCCTGTGTCCTTCCATTTCCTCATTACCACCTTAAATCCCTTTTCTCCTCATTACCACCTTAAATACCTTTCCTCATTACTGACTGCACCTGTCTCTGAAGTCCGAGGCCTAACTCACTGATCTAACAAGTTTTGTGTTGCAGGAATCCATTCAAATCAGCAAACTTATGAGGCTGCCCAAATATTTTTTCATTTTTTCACATTTCATTTAGTTCCATTCACATAAACACTGCTACACTAAACTCTGTTGTTAGGAAAACTCCCTGGAACTCAGATGTCACTGGAAAATGAACGACAAACCTCTGTGATCTTTTCTCGTGAAGACAGAGTCGATTATTATGCGACCTCAGCGCGAGCCCAGACTTTTGTGTATGACTGTTGTTTATTTTGTTCATATGCTTATTTTTATTTTCCTTTGTGGCGTGTTATGTTTTACACACGAGGCTGACAGCAGGAGTCTTTCGCTGTTGTACTTCCTTCCTTTAACTCCTCCCAGGAACGGCCTCGGTTCTCGCTGATGGAGTAAACTACGACTTTAGGAATTAGCCTGCTACTTTTGTTTCACATGGGTGTTTGGGTTCGCGTTTGTTTTGTTTGTTTCTGTTTCTGTTTACTTCTGTTTATGCAGTATTTTAAATCTTGCATGTTGCTGTCCCTGAGGTTTTTGGTTTTGTTGCTGTGAGTTTGTGAGGAGCACTCGGTTTTGTTTTGGGCTAACCCTCTCTCAAGTTTCCTTGTAGGGTTAATTTTTTACACTTTTCTCTTGTTTTTCAGAGTTCTCTTTTTTGTGTTTCTCCACCCAGGGACAGCAAGGTTTTATCCTTTTTAAAGTTGCGCTTTTAATAAATTTGGCCATTTTAACTTATTTATAGCCTGGTATTTAATAAACTAATTTCAAATTTTGCTTGCTCTTGATTGTAGATAAATATTCAATACATTTTAAGTATGCATTTTAAAGTCACGTCACTTGTAACTGGTTTTATTGTCAGACTGTGGTGCTTTGGGTCACATACAGATTGGGCTGGAGGCCTGCTAGCACATGCTACGTGCTAAGTGTAATTTGTTTCCCGTTTGTTGGTGCAATAAACAGAGCGCACATGTTCTCAGGGGTTCTTCAGTCACCACACGCAGCTCAAACACAACGCAGAGGTCCACCTTCGCAGTTTGCCCCAAGTTTGTGTTCGCCTTAATGCGCTTGTTTGCAAACAGGATCCAGGATCACATCACGATCTGTCACTGTGCGTCTTAATCTGGGGACACACTACACGATTTTCTCAGTGGTTACAGATTCTGACTCGGAGCACACACTAACGACTGGTTTCAGCAGATTTAGTTCTGACGACTGAAAGACTGCGCCTCACACACTACAAGATCTGTAACTGCAACTGACGCCAAACAAACGCAGCAAACTCTGGCCACAACTAAACGGTAAACAAACATGGAGCTACCTGGGTCGCTGTTGCCGTTGTGTGGCAGCTTTCTGTTTGGAAAAAAACGTCTGTGTATCCAGTTTCACTTGGGTAGCACTCAACTTTCTTCGGTGTTTGCCATGGTTGGTTATGTTTTCCCACCACTTCCTGTTGCTTCGTCTTCGTTCTCTGAAGCTATTTCCTGTCCCATCAACTGTTTTTTATCGGCCGCTGGACTCCATGAATTCCCAGTTGGATGTAAACGTCCCACACTACAGCAGTGTTGCTTGCGACAGACGTCAGGCCGGGTTTTTGCGCCGATTCGAGTCTTTGAACATCACACACTGACGGATTTCAGGGCCGACTGCTGATTACGATTCCCTGCAGCGAGTGTTGACTGGAACAGACTCGACACAACTGGGAATCGTGTAGTGTGTCCCCAGCTTTACTTTACATTAAGCCTGTGATCACTTACAGTAATAAATCCACAAAGCGGCCTTTTCTGTTTCTAGATTAAGAGCTTGCGTCTCGTCATCTGAGTCAACCGAGCCGTGATCTCTCTGAGCCGTGAGTCAAGTTAGAGCTCATCCAGTCCTGGCACAGGCTCTGAGGCATCCACACAGTTCACCCCTGGACCTCTGGCAAAAAAAACAACAACAAAAAAACAAACGAGCTTCATATAATGCACGCTGACAGAGCTAGAGATAAGTAAGATATAAGCAGCACTCAGGTTTGGAGAGGCCAGGACTTTCTCTCTCCTCCGGGCATCCGCTGCTGCACTGTAAAAAAAAACAACCCACATCAGTCAGAGCCTAATAATGTGTGAGGATTTCACAACAGCGATGCCGATGTGAATCTCTCATCGAGGAAACTAATGGTGCTTTGATCCAGCGACAGGCGCCGACACGTTTATTCTCTCAATGCCACCCTGAAAAACCTCGAGCTGCAAAATAAAACAAGTCAACAGTAACAGGAGCTCACTGCATCGAGGGCAGTCTGCAGGTGCATGCACTGGCAGAGTGGTTAGCGCTCCTGCAGCTAGAAAAGGCTGTGAGTTTGATTCTCCTTGAGCTGGACAACAATGTTTTTGTTTTTGCTGGGCAGCGAGCGACCGTTCTCCAGAGCCTGAAAAAGTACAACACAATCTGTCGCTAAATGGATTCTATACCATTGCGAGATAGGGCCAAAGATACTAACTCCAGCCACAAGGGGTTGGTGAAGGAACAAGTTGTTTGGGGCAGCAGTGGTTCAGTCGTAGAGACGTTATAATAACAATAATAATGGACTGCACAGTAAAAAGTCAAGAGTTAAATGAACAGAGTCAGTGAACATCTGGTTCTGATCTGTCCAGAGTTAAATTTACTCTTTACTCTCGTGTTAATGTTTCAGAGTTAAACACAGCACCATGACTCTGGGGAACAATGCCACACATGACCTGATGTCTTTCAGATAAAAAGGACTGCATCGTTTAATGGGCAGTGGTTAAAAACTTCTCTTGTTTGATGGCACTTCAAATATAATTTTTGAGCGTTGCATTTCTGTTGAACAAAAATTAAAACTAGTATCAAGAAGTTAAAGGTTGTGTTTTTGGGAGCTAAATTTAAATAAAAAAAACTTATCAGCTATACTTCAGCTACAATATACAACATCTGTCCACATCTGTCACGGTGCAAACATGGCTCCCACAAACAGAGACACAGTTTTTTTAAAGAAATAAAAGTATACAGAGTTATCACAGGAGTCACACCATGACTGATTTTTCTTCAAATTCAATTTATACACCATCTTAACATTTATATGTTTGTATGTATCTGTGTATAGTTTGTATTTTAACTTTAAACTCTGATTTATTTTTTAATGTGTATTATATTTGCATTTTACCTTCCTGTCTTTGTAAGGTGACCTTGAGTGTTGAGAGAGGCGCATATAAATAAAATGTATTATTATTTATTATTGTTTATTTATTTTTTATTATTATTACAAATAACACAAATAGGACAACAACAGAACACAACAAAAACAACCAAGATAAATAATAATAATAATAATAATAATAATAATAGTAATAATAATAATAATAAATAAAAATAAATTATATGCAAACAAAACAAAACTTACAAGTACTGTGAAGTCTATTAACTGTAGTTGTATAATTTATGTACATATTACATTTAGTAAAAAAATAATAATTTGAACAAGGCATCAGTCCCATTCCAGAGCTTCCCATTTTTTATTCCATTTATTTAAGCTATTATTATTACTTGCTATATTTTTTTCTATGACAAATTGTTTGTGAAGTTTATTTTTGAAAAGCTCTGCTTTTTGTTGACTTTTGAATATGAAAATCTTTCCCAATAAAATTATTGTATTTATAATATTAACAGATTCAAATTCTGGAAAACCTAATATGATGTTCATGGGATTGATATCAAAATCAATTTTGAATTTGTTCAGCCATTTCTGGACTATAGCCCAAAATTCTGATACATACGGACAAAAATAAAATAAATGCATAATATCTTCCTCCTCCTCACAGAATCGACACATTGCATCATTGTTCTTAAGGTTTTTTTGTTGCTATAATTCTATAGAATAACTTAAATTGGAATATTCTTGACTTATTATTTATTATTATGTGGACAGGACCACTGTTATAATTGAAGTTTAACTACGGCTGAAAGGTTTTTTGTTTAATCATTTTCTTCAAAAAACACTACATTCATAATTTTATTACATTATTTTTAACAACGGATCAATCAGCGTTCAGCAGCAATGAGATTTTTTATCTGAAAGACATCAGGTCATGTGTGGCATTGTTCACCAGAGTCATGGTGCTGTGTTTAACTCTGAAACATTAACACGAGAGTAAAGAGTAAACTTAACACTGGACAGATCAGAACCATGTTCACTGACACTGTTCATTTAACGCTTGACTTTTGTGTGGGTTTATATTGACTTTACAGTTTGGTGCATTCTTCCTTCTCTCCTCACTCTGCGGTGGAAGTGTGGCTGCCGTTCTGTGCCAACGGCCTCCAACCACAAAAACACAGCCACACTGACACATTCATACAGGCGAGGTGACTCAAGTGCCTTGCCCAAGGACACAACGACAGTATGTCGGGCTCAAACCGCCAACCTTCAGGTTAGTGGGCCGTAGGCATAAAATGGTAGCCACGTCTCCATCAGTCTGCCCCAGGGCTCACCATCGCTGAGACTGAGGAGAGAAGGAAGAATTCACCAAACTGTGCAGCTCAGAATAAATCAAATCATTTATTGTTAGTATTTGTAACTCAGTGGACAGAGCATTAACCCCTCAACTAGAAGATCCCCAGTTCAAGTCCAGGTCTGGGCACTACAGTACATCTTTACCATTGTGAGATAGGGCCAACCTCTTGCTGTGCTTAGTTGTTATTTATTTCCAGTGAACTTATCCCAGCCATTACACTGTTGTTTATGTTTGTTCCTCCTGCCACAGGGGGGCGCTGTGTGCAGTGGTTTATTCAGTTACCTGCACCTACATAAGGCCTGAAGAAGGTGCACTCAGGTGCTGCAAAGTCAGGAGGAGCAGTCTTTTGACCGCGTTCATGGCTCATGGTAAATAAAGGACTTGGACCTGGACTTTTTGTTTATGTGTAGTAACTTACAGTCACTTTTTAATGTGGTTGCTCCATAATTTTGTTTTGGAATATATCAATTCACAACTTTTTGTTGTTTTTGTTGCATCTTAATAACGTGTGGTCCTGGTGTCATGTGACTAACCATGTGATCTTCACTCATTATTTAGTCCACCTGTTATTGTTTGCACTTTGCCCTGATGAAGACCTGTGTTGGGTTGAAACGCGTTGGCGTTGCTTCACAGAATGTCCCGCATTTAATAAAGAACTTTTATTATGTCAGAGTGCCTCGGATCCTTTTTCTGGTTCTTATTGTTTACTCCACTGATCGTCGAAGAGCACCTGGCTTTTTGAAAACAAACATTTTTTTGACCCATTGATGCACACGTCATTATTTAAGAAATAAAGGAAAATATTTTATGTTTATGTAGAGGAGTATTGGGCTCTTATTGAAGGAAACGCGTCTGAAACACCACCGAACGTTTGTAACCCTCAGCTTTGTGACGCTGTAGTGAAGAAATAACTTCACTTTAGGACATTAGTGCTGACAGAGCTCAGAGCTCTGTGCTCACAGAGACATGAACACAAACCAACACATCTGCGTTTTAAAGGTAAAGTGCTTTATTTGCCTTTATTCATACCAGGCGTCCAAAGAAACTGTGCAGATCAGATGGAGGTGAGTCCAGGGGCAGACTCCACACAGAAAGACCCCGCACTGTCCGGGAATTGAACCCTGGACCTTCTTGCTAACCACAGAGCGCCCACCTGACTCCAGCTCAGGTGTAAACTATGGGCTCTGTGGGACATCACAGCCGTTTTATCCTCACTACACTGCTTCCCATCAAAGCTCATATTCATTTTAAAATTTTAGTTTTAACTTTTAGAGCCTTAAAGGGACAGACCCCACAGTGCACTGCTGAGTCTTTTAAAGTTCCCAAAGACTACAGCTCCCACACTAAAGATGTCGATTCTTTTAAAAGGCTGCTTAAAACTTATTATTATTAAAGCTTATTTAAAGGTTATTTAAACAAGCTTTTAGTTAACTGGGCTTTTTTTTTTGTTTTTTGACCTTTTTAATTTTATTGATTGTATGTGTTTATTATTATGATGGCACTTTGTAAAACATTTTGTGATTTTATCTGTGAAAAGCGCTCTATAAATAAACTTTACTTACATACATCATGTAAACGCAGCCTATTACACATTTATTAAGGCTTTATTATTGTTATTCTGATGTGTTACCAGTGTTTATAATGCTTATTATTTATGTTGAAGTGACACTTTGTAAATGATAAATTAACCCTAACTATTTTTTCTTTCTTTCATTCATTTCAGCTTCAGGGGCTGCAGGTTTTTATTAAATAGTTTTTCTTTTCAAACACAGCATTCATCATCCAGGCTTTTCTTTTGTAACGACCCAAGGCTGAATCTTTACACTGCCCACACAAGAACACGACACTCGCTGTGCTCACTTCTCTCAGACGCATTGTCAGCTTCATAAAAAACAAGTATCTCTGTTCAAGGACGGACGATAAAAAAATATTTCTCCAACTCGATACAAAGAAATCAAGTCAAGAAATCCAGGTTTTTATTGAGAGCTGTGGGGCAGGGAGGTCGTCGTGCTGCGTGCAGACGACGGAAGGAGGATAATATTTATAATAACGCGAAATAAATAATAAGACTGAACTGTGGACTGAGTCAGGACAGGAGTCAGAGGACAGACAGCAACTGGCAGGAAGTGGAGGCTCAGTCTCAGTCAATAAAAGCAAATGGATTCATTGTTGAGACTGACCGTTGTTCTCAAATGAACCAAAAACCTAGCTTCTAAATTATTATCATTTATCAGTAGAAAAATGTTTAAAATGTGCTTTTAAAAAACTTTTTCCTCTTCTTTTATTTTCAGAAACCAATCCCATGGTCAAGGCCAGTCCCAGACGTTTTAAACACCAGCACCAAGATTCACTGAAGAGATCCCAGAAAACAGCTCAGGATCAGAACCGGGACAGGTTTTAGGCTGCGGTAGACCAGGGGTAGTCAACAGGCGGCCCGCGGGCCACATCCGGCCCCCAGAGCTTTTCATCCGGCCCCCAGAACATCCCCATGAACTCAAAGTCCAACTAAGAGTGATTCTGGCTCTTACTCTGCAGTTCATAGAAAACAGCCAAAAACGCTTTAACTCGGCCTGAAAAGCTCAAAACTGCAATAAAAATGTTTTGCTCATTTTTCTGGCATAGAACCTCAGAACAAAAAATTCAAAAGCATTTTGTATCTCTCCACAAGCTCTACCTTCCCAGCAAGTTTGATTGAGACTGACTTATTTATTTTCTCAAAAAACAAACAAAAAAAAAAAAAAAACAAAAAAATCTTTAACTGTTCTCAGTAGCTGCGTTTCCATTCACCATCAAATTGCGCAAATTGGATTTGCGAATATAAATCTGCCTAATGGAAACACGACAATTTAAAAAAAACTCGCATTTATCGAAAAAAAGGTTTTTGCGCTTAGATGAGGTTGTTTTTCAGGCGAATCGAAATTGACATATTTCGCAAAACTGCAATGGAAACACTTTTTAAGAGGTCCCACAGCATCGCACAGCTCATCCTCAGCAAAAGTTGAGCGTGTCATTGGGAATGTTGAATCCACAGCTCTTCTGTAAAATCGCCAACTACAATTTCCCACAAACGCTTCATACGTAGCCGCTCCCATGTATCAGGGGCCGGTCGCTCCATGGCCTGAATAAGACGTCGACGTCTCTTTGACGGCTGATGACGAGCGCTGGTGCCGTGGCTGAAACATGGATACATCTGCTGTAAATCAAAGTAATGTTTACATCCATCGCCATGGTTTTTTAACGACTTATCGCGAGAGTAGGTTTGTTTTTATTCGCTTATGATTCAATGGAAACAGTGAAATTGCGAAATTGTGTTTTTTCGACATTTCTAGAATATCGATAAAATTTTGCGCATATGTGTAATGGAAACGCAGCTACTGTCAATTTATGAAAGGCCATTGTAGCAGCCCAGCTACAGATCTGTGAGATGTGACCTTCAGATGTTTCTGGAACAGCTCAGTCTGAGCTCTTACTCTGCACTTCATAAAAAACATCCAAAAACGCTTTACCTCGGCCTGAAAAGCTCAAAACTGCAATAACAAGATGTTGCTCATTTCTCTGGCATAGAACCTTGTAGAATAAAAAAATTCTAAAGCATTGTGTAGCTCTTCTCGAGCTCTGCCTGCAGTGAGTTTGACTGAGTTTGCCCTGATGCCCTGCCGTTCTGAGAGCGCCTGGTCCTGGGACAGATGCAGAGCCTGCTGTAGACTCAGATGGGATGTTGGGATGTTCTGGACCTTCACTCTAAAAAAATGTCACAAACTGGACCTCATTTAACTTTACCTGATGACCCCTGAGGTAGACTTCACAGACTTTGTTGTTACTGTTTAACAAATCCAGCTCCTGCTGCAGCAGCGGGACGTCCTGTGACGTTAGCAACACAAGGTTAAAGGGCCCAGACTCTGCTTTTTGAAGTTTGCCTTTGCATTTGTGTTTCAGGTTTGATATCTAACCTCTGTGCGAGCTGTTACTGCGACTCTGTCTGTCGCCCCCTGCTGGCAATGCTGGGGACTGCACAGAGCATAAAACTGGCTACTTAGCACAGCTGTTAGCAACATGAGGCTAACAGATAAATGAACTGAGCTTCGTAGTGACGGAGGTTTATTTGTATCGCACAGTTCATTCACAGAAAGACGAGATAAAAGTAAGAGACAAATTAAAACAATAACATTAAATTTAAAAATTATAATTAAGAATCCATTTAAAATTAAAGGTACGCTAAGCAGCAGCGCTCCTACTGGTTTATAAAGGTACTGCAGTCTAAATCAAAACAATGGTCTCTTTTCTGATTGGACGATCAGTGATGCAGTTTTAAAACCAAAACAAAAAATGTAAACAAAAACAACTTGGCCGTTATGTAAAATATATTTGCTTAACTCAGCTGTGCCATTGTTCTCAGTAAAACTAATAACAGATTTAACGTTTACCTCACATCTGGCTCATTTTTATGAAACATAACAAACATAAACTGCTCATAGCAGTTTTAATAAAAAGAAGAGTGCAGATAAAACACTTTCAGTTTTGGTTTATTTCATTTAATTTCATTTCATTTTATTTATTTGTTCTTTACATGGTAATGTAAAAAAAAGAAAGAAAACCTATACATATATGCACACACACATATCCACATATATACACACACATACACACACATATACATACACACATATACACATACACATATACACACATACATATACACGTACACACACATATACACATATATGTGTACATACATATACATATATACACAGTATATGGACAAATTCAATCCAATACATTCCATGTAAGAACAAGAGTAGGATGAAGAACAATTCTTATAAAACCTACCCCCTTCTCATTTCATAATTTAAAGAACATAGATGGCCCCAAGCACAGAGCGATTATTTAAAGAAATAGTTATCCACACATACAGAAATTCACTCTGGTTATTTTCATTTTTACCATAGATCTTTAGTACTTTTTGTTTATACTTAGACTTAAATTGAGAAAGGTTTGAACATTTTTTAAGCTCATTTTCCTGAGAATTCCATTGTTTTACACCCACCACAGAAATGCACATTTGTTTGAATGTGGTTCTGCCAAAAGGGTTAAGGCTGCAGTGATCAGTTTCTGAGGAGGAGACCACGTTAGAGCAGGGTTAAAGCTTTAAAACTCTGTGGATTTATCAGAACAGGAGACCTTTTGTTGCTGTGAATAACTGACTGAGTTATGGATTTATGTTCTGTAGATCTTAGATAGCAGCAAAATATTTTAGGATGGCGATAATCCATCATACTCCAGTTTGGACTCTTCACTTTCGCCCCTCGCTGACCCCGTCCCGGGTCAGAGCTGCTGCGGTGACAGACGCTGACACCAGAGCTGTGTGTTGTGTACGGGACGTCCCGAAGCCGCTGGCCCATCCTTTATCCCGCTGCTGGAGACCGGTTTAGGCCTGACGTGTCGGGACAGTTCCCTTTCGCTGTCTGTGGATAACAGGGGTCACCGGCCTGGAACGGGACGGGGGTGAATTGATGAGCTTTGGCCCGACCCCTGACCCCCGTCCCACATTCCCGCTCGGAGCAGGGGTGTGTCGGAAATGAACCGAGGCGTAACTCTCAGAGATATGAGTCGTAAATGAAGCTAAGTATACATCGCTAATAAATTTAGCTTGGTCTTCAGGAGGAACCTGTGTGGTCTCAGATTAGGTCTCAGTCCTCTTTGTCCTGGGGCACAGGGGGCGGGGCCTGTGAGGTTCACCCTGGACAGAGGCCACTTCAACCTGAATTTTGGAAATGTTGGGACACTTTTAAAATGTGAATAAAATGAAAACTAAAAAACTTTCAGATCCTGAGCCAATGTTTTCTTCCCAACAGAACAAAGATAACAGAACAAAAGTTTACTCTGAGAAATGGGACACTTTTATCACAAAATGAGCTCAGATGGGACGGGGCTGAAAAAACAAGACATTTTTAAAAGATTTCAGCTGAGAGGACATCGAGAAACTAATGAAGTTCAGTCCTGCAGAGGAGAACTTTAGTTTTCATTTTATTCAAATCTAAAAAATCATCCCAACATTTCCAGAATTCAGGTTCTGTTGCAAGACCTTTACTCTCACATGGGACTAAACCAGGTCTAAACCAGGACTAAACCTGGACTAAACCAGGACTAAACCAGGACTAAACCAGGACTAAACCAGGACTAAACCAGGACTAAACCAGGACTAAACCAGGACTAAACCTGGACTAAACCAGGACTAAACCAGGACTAAACCAGGTCTAAACCAGGACTAAACCTGGACTAAACCAGGACTAAACCAGGACTAAACCAGGACTAAACCAGGACTAAACCAGGACTAAACCTGGTCTAAAATAGGACTAAACCAGGTCTAAACCAGGACTAAACCAGGACTAAACCAGGACTAAACCAGGACTAAACCAGGTCTAAACCAGGTCTAAACCAGGACTAAACCAGGTCTAAACCAGGTCTAAACCAGGACTAAACCAGGACTAAACCAGGTCTAAACCAGGACTAAACCAGGACTACAAGCCCCAACTAAAGCAGGACTAAAACTAAACCAGGATGTGACTCCTGAGCACCGCCTCCAGAGGAAGCCTGCGTACCTCCAGCAGAACCTGTCCCTCAGTTTGAGAACCACTGAAGGAAACGTTAGCTCTGGCTAGCTCTGGTTAGCTCTGTTAGCTCTGTTAGCCCTGGTTAGCTCTGTTAGCTCTGGTTAGCTCTGTTAGCTCTGGTTAGCGCTGAACGTTAGCCGTTAGCCGTGTATGTGAGCAGCAGCAGGGGTCACATGATCTGCTGTGGACTCATTTCCTGCAGGATCAGAGCTGCACCCGGGGCCCATGGCTGCCGTCCCACCTTCTGTCGGGTTATTTCTGGACCGGGACCCCCCCTCACCCCCTCACCCTCTCACCCCCTCACCCTCTCACCCCACGCTGCGCCTCATCTGCTGCCTTTTTTCATCTTAGCAGCCTCTACATAACCTGCTCACAGCTGATTCAGGGGAACACTGAGAATCGTACGCTCAGTTTAGTTTAGTTTAGTTTAGTTTAGTTTAGTTTAGTTTAGTTTAGTTTAGTTTAGTTTAGTTTAGTTTAGTTTAGTTTAGTTTAGTTTAGAATCTTCTGTTGGGGGAAAATGAGTAATGCAACTCATTTTTTTTATTTATTTTTTTTTTTCCATTAAGCTCTTTACTGGTTTAACACAGAGTTAAAGTTTGTTGTCAGGGGAATTGCAGGAAGTTGCCTGTTGCTGTTGACATTTTTCAATTAAAAACATCATTTTGATTTTTCTATCACTGGGCTGACACAAATCCCACGAGACGAGACTGGGTTAATGAAAACAAGATAATAATAATAATAATATTTTTGAGTTTTTCAAGGTTCTCAAAGCACTTTACATGAGTCACCACAAACACAGTCACACTGAAACACACAGGCGAGGTGTCTTGCCCAAGGACACAACAGCAGTTTGCAATGCCAGTAGCAGGGATTGAACCACCAACCTTTGGGTTAGAGGGTGAAGAGAGATGAGATTTTCACAATATTGAAATCTGAATTTTACACAAATGAAAAATGTAATTTATTATTTTCTTTGATCAACCTTTAAGCAGGTTAACCCCACTGAGCAGAAATAACAAAAACATCAAATGTAAAGTGCAGTATTTGTACACAGTATGGCATTTTAGTGCAATGATATTTGAAGGTGCAAATGTAGTAAACAGTTAAAAATGATAAGGTGCAGTAGTTTGGTTACAAGCTGCACTTATTCACAGTAGAAAATTAAAAACACAGGCACTGATTTATAGACGCTTGTTTCCTGTTACATAAAAAGGAACAAAAGGTTTTAAATGAGACAAGTTCAGACATTTTTATAGAGAATATTCCAAGCAGAAGGAGCAGGAAAAGCTAAAGGCCTGTTTTCCAAACTCAGTCCGAACTCGAGGAACTTGGAGGTGAAAAATGTCACGAGAACACAAGGCATTAAGACTGTAGACCTTTGGAGAAGTGTACAGCTGCAGCCCAGGAGTGCTTTATTCACCTGGAAATCATGAAATGCAAAACTCTTTAGATGCATTTTTAAATCAAATGTGTAAAGAACAGTATTTACTATAATATCTGAATTATACACAGTAACAGAACATAAATACTGACAAATGTTTTCCATAAACTCAGCTGACTTCTCTTCTGTAAAAACAGCAAACAGAACCTGATCCTGAGCCACGAGCTGCGTCCTGCCCTGTCTCTGTCTCTGTCCACTCCTGATATAACCCCTCCCTCTCTCTGGTCCTCAGAGCTGGACCAGGTCTGGATCCAGAGCTGGACCAGGTCTGGATCCAGAGCTGGACCAGGTCTGGATCCAGAGCTGTGACGTCTCTCTACACAGACCTTGCTCGGGGTTGACTCAGACAAAAACCACCGATGGAAAAAACATCTCCACAATTTTATTTTGGAGGTTCTAATGTAAAAAGTTATCCATCCATCTTCTTCCGCTTTATCCGGGGCCGGGTCGCGGAGGCAGCAGTCCAAGCAGAGATGCCCAGACTTCCCTCTCCACAGACACTTCCTCCAGCTCTACCGGGGGCACCCCAAGGCGTTCCCAGGCCGAGAGACGTAGTCCCTCCAGCGTGTCCTAGGTCTTCCCCGGGGCCTCCTCCCGGTGGGACATGAACACCTCCCCAGGGAGGGACCAGGAGGCACAGGAACAGATGCCCGAGCCTCAGCTGGCTCCTCTCAATGTGGAGGAGCAGCGGCTCTACTCCGAGCTCCTCCCGGGTGACTGAGCTCCTCACCCTATCTCTAAGGGAGCGCCCAGCCACCCTGCGGAGGAAACTCATTTCGGCCGCTTGTATCCGGGTAAAAAGTTATTTTAGTGTTAAATCATTTTGCACTTGGGCCGGTTCTTTGTGACAGAAGTGAGCAGGAGAAACTGAAACTGGCTGTGATCACTGTGCAGCGAGAGTCAGCTACAGTGGGGCAAAAAGGTATTTAGTCAGCCACCAATTCACTTAAAAAGATGAGAGAGGCCTGTAATTTTCATCATAGGTTTACCTCAACTATGAGAGACAAAATGAGAAAAAAAATCCAGAAAATCACATTGTCTGCTTTTTAAAGAATTTATTTGCAAATTATGGTGGAAAATAAGTATTTGGTCACCTACAAACAAGCAAGATTTCTGTTTCTCACAGAGCTGTAACTTCTTCTGTAAGAGGCTCCTCTGTCCTCCACTCGTTACCTGTATTAATGGCACCTGTTTGAACTGGTTATCTATATAAAAGACACCTGTCCACAGCCTCAAACAGTCCCACTCCAAACTCCACTATGGCCAAGACCAAAGAGCTGTCAAAGGACACCACAAACAAAACTGTAGACCTGCACCAGGCTGGGAAGACTGAATCTGAAGAAGAGCCTCTTACAGAAGAAGTTACAGCTCTGTGAGAGACACAAATCTTGCTTGTTTGTAGGTGACCAAATACTTATTTTCCACCATAATTTGCAAATAAATTCTTTAAAAATCAGACGATGTGATTTTCTGGATTTTTTTTCTCATTTTGTCTCTCATAGTTGAGGTAAACCTATGATGAAAATTACAGGCCTCTCTCATCTTTTTAAGTGGGAAAACTTGCACAATTGGTGGCTGACTAAATACTTTTTTGCCCCACTATAACTCTTAGCACGGAGGTTGTGGGTTTGATCCTCTGTTACTGTGGGTTCTTGCGTGAGTGTTGGTCTGACAGTAGAATGTACGTCTCTGTTTGTCTACGTTCACACTGCAGGTAAACTCTTACCCCACGTGACCTGTATCTGATCAAATCTGATTCTTTCAACTGCGACCCAGGCCATTTTCATCTGTGCTCCTCCTAAATCAGATACAGATCTGATCTTTTACAGTGTGACCTCAGTCTGAACGGACACATCGCATTTTATCTGATTTCATGTCACTGAAATCCAGCAGCCAGCAGCTGGAGGAGGAGGGGACAGATCAGATAACAGCAGACAGCAGTGATGGAGCTGAGGCAGGGGGGAAATGAGAGTTTAAACCTCATTAGTCTTTGAGGAGACACTTCTGTTCTGTTCAGTTAACTGTACTGAGGAGAAATGAGGAGAAAAAATATAAAATGAGAAATTAGGACTGAGGAAGTGTGCTGACAGATGGCTTCCACAATATCCTGAACTTATGGATAATCTCTGAGTCAGTGAAGCGTCAGGGTTTTTTTGTGCTCGCGGCTCCCTTCAGGGCTGAAAACAGTTCACCCAGAGACTGATGGAGGTCACATTTACACTGTAACGTAAAGTCAGAGCTGCAGTGTGAACGCAGCCAGGACGTTCCCCGCCTCAGGCCCATAGCTACACCTGCGCCGCTAACAGGAGCAGACGCAGATGAATAAAAGAATATATATTACACTTTTATTATGGCCTTTTTAAGTTGATTTGTGGAATAAAAAACGTTTTCATTAAAAGTATGAGCTTGCCATTTTCCCATGAGCCCTTGCACTTCCTGGTTCTTCCTGTGTCCGAACATCCTCCCTAATCCCTCTGTAGCGCCCCCTACAGTGCTCTCTCCAGTCTGTAGCGGTGTCTGAATGTCTAATGGGTAAAAAATAGTGCACTCAAAATTTCCCACAATGCATTTTGAAAAGTAGTGGACAGCGATGGTCACTAGAGGTCAGTATAGAGCAGAATGCTTTGTGAGTTTTGGAGGAGAACAGCAGGACAGCGACAGGACTTTAAACTGTACACAACACGTCTGAATGAAACCAGTTAGAAACAACTTTTTTTACTTCTGTCACGTCGTAATCAGAAATAAAAAGCTCTTAAATAAACCGCTGCAGTGTAAAATTGCTAACGTTAGCTTAGCCATTAGCATTCAGCCTCCCCACGTAAGGCACAGAGCTGCAATAATCCTCGCTGTTTTATTCATTACAGCCATAATTCATGTTAAAAATCACACGTTATTTATCTATAAATACTAAAACATCTGAGTCTGGTCAGGTTTATCACAGAAGAACATTATCAGCTGAGTTTTGACTAACTTTTTTTTACACAGACGCCAGAGTCACATGATCACCGCTGAGAGAAAACTAGTGAGCGAGTCTGAATCATTCACAAAATGAGTGCACTACAGTCGCTGTGTAGGACTGAGGGCTTAGGGGCCAGGGAGGACACAGCCTGAGTCAGACTCCACTGCTTCATGTGTTCACCTGTGGGGCGGGTCATGTGTTCACCTGTGGGACAGGTCATGTGTTCACCTGTGGGACGGTTCATGTGTTCACCTGTGGGGCGGTTCATGTGTTCACCTGTGGGGCGGGTCATGTGTTCACCTGTGGGACGGTTCATGTGTTCACCTGTGGGACGGGTCATGTGTTCACCTGTGGGACGGTTCATGTGTTCACCTGTGGGACGGTTCATGTGTTCACCTGTGGGACGGGTCATGTGTTCACCTGTGGGACGGTTCATGTGTTCACCTGTGGGGCGGGTCATGTGTTCACCTGTGGGACGGTTCATGTGTTCACCTGTGGGGCGGGTCATGTGTTCACCTGTGGGACGGTTCATGTGTTCACCTGTGGGACCTTTACCCTGGGACCCGTGAGAATCCCATGTTAAAAGCACACAGGCCCCTGGTGCTGACTGTGGTTCTCAAACTCTGGGACAGGTACGGCTGGTGGTACATGAGCTTGTTCTTACTTTTACTTCTCTGTTTTAGTTCTTAAACATTTGAAATGTAGATCACAGCTTAGTCTTGGTTTAGGCAAAGTTAATAAACCTAGACTGGTATGGTTTAGACCTGGTTTAGTCCTGGTTTAGTCCTGGTTTAGTCCTGGTTTAGTCCTGGTTTAGTTCTGGTTTAGACCTGGTTTAGACCTGGTTTAGTCCTGGTTTAGACCTGGTTTAGTCCTGGTTTAGTTCTGGTTTAGCCCTGATTTAGACCTGGTTTAGTCCTGGTTCAGACCTGGTTTAGACCTGGTTTAGACCTGGTTTAGTCCTGGTTTAGACCTGGTTTAGACCTGGTTTCAGTCCTGGTTTAGACCTGGTTTAGACCTGGTTTAGTCCTGGTTTAGACCTGGTTTAGACCTGGTTTAGTCCTGGTTTAGTCCTGGTTTAGACCTGGTTTAGTCCTGGTTTAGTCCTGATTTAGACCTGGTTTAGACCTGGTTTAGTCCTGGTTCAGACCTGGTTTAGACCTGGTTTAGACCTGGTTTAGTCCTGGTTTAGACCTGGTTTAGACCTGGTTTCAGTCCTGGTTTAGACCTGGTTTAGACCTGGTTTAGTCCTGGTTCAGACCTGGTTTAGACCTGGTTTAGACCTGGTTTAGTCCTGGTTTAGACCTGGTTTCAGTCCTGGTTTAGACCTGGTTTAGACCTGGTTTAGACCTGGTTTAGTCCTGGTTTAGACCTGGTTTAGACCTGGTTTAGACCTGGTTTAGTCCTGGTTTAGACCTGGTTTAGACCTGGTTTCAGTCCTGGTTTAGACCTGGTTTAGACCTGGTTTAGTCCTGGTTTAGACCTGGTTTAGACCTGGTTTAGTCCTGGTTTAGTCCTGGTTTAGACCTGGTTTAGTCCTGGTTTAGACCTGGTTTAGACCTGGTTTAGTCCTGGTTTAGACCTGGTTTAGTCCTGGTTTAGACCTGGTTTAGACCTGGTTTAGTCCTGGTTTAGTTCTGGTTTAGTTCTGGTTTAGACCTGGTTTAGTCCTGGTTTAGACCTGGTTTAGACCTGGTTTAGTCCTGGTTTAGACCTGGTTTAGACCAGGTTTAGTCCTGGTTTAGACCTGGTTTAGACCTGGTTTAGTCCTGGTTTAGTTCTGGTTTAGACCTGGTTTAGTCCTGGTTTAGACCTGGTTTAGTCCTGGTTTAGTCCTGGTTTAGTTCTGGTTTAGACCTGGTTTAGTCCAGGTTTAGACCTGGTTTAGACCTGGTATAGTCCTGGTTTAGTCCTGGTTTAGACCTGTTTTAGTCCTGGTTTAGACCTGGTTTAGACCAGGTTTAGACCTGGTTTAGACCTGGTTTCAGTCCCCTGTCCCAGTCTCAGTGTCGTCCTCAGATTGAGCAGCAGCCCTCATGTCTCTGTGTTTGTCCTGGAGCAGGTCTGCAGTTTACACAACAGCGTCCCACTGAGGGCCCCGGGGCCACAATTACCCCTCCCTGCACCAGTCTGGGGCGAGTGGGCGGGGCCAGCAGGACTCCCCTCCCCCTAATGATACTAACAATAATAATAACAACAACAATAATAATAATAATAATAATAATAATAATAACAATAATAATAATAATAATAATAATAATAATAATAGAAGTAAATTAATGAATACCTTACTAAACTAGAAATAGGTTCTCTGAAAAGTCCAACATTCCATATTTTTCTGGCTTTTTGACATAACTTTGGGCTCCTGTGCGTGAATATTTCAGGTTTATATTAAAATAAGGCATCTGTGGAAAACCTCCTCTGTTGGGAGCTGTTACTGTGACTCTGCAGAGAACGCTTGGATTAGGAGTCGCCCCCTGCTGGCAACGCTGGGGACAGGACAGAGCATAAAACGACTTTTAGCACACTGCTGTTAGCGACATGATGCTAACAGATGATAAATAAGCGGCTAAAAAACATCAATCAACAAACGTTAAGTGCTAAAAAATAACAAACAATGTAAACTGTGAAGGAGTCCAGTGTTGCTCAGGAGCACTTCCTGGTTTCACCATGAGACCGGGCGTTTTCAGCTCTGGAGATGGACAGCGCCTCAGGATACAGAATACTACTGCAGGGCTGTTTCTGAGGAGGAGACCACATTATTCTATAAAACAAGTATTCTCAACAGCTAATATGTTTTGTTCACTTAATCTGACGTTCATGTCTAAAAACTTTCAATTTCAAGCTTCACTCACTCTACGCTTTACTACGCTTTACTACGCTTTACTACGCTTTACTACGCTCTTTACTATGCTTTACTACGCTTTACTACGCTCTACTACGCTCTACTACGCTTTACTACGCTCTACTACGCTTTACTACGCTTTACTATGCTTTACTACGCTCTACTACGCTCTACTACGCTTTACTACGCTCTACTACGCTCTACTACGCTCTACTACGCTTTACTACGCTCTACTACGCTCTACTACGCTTTACTATGCTTTACTACGCTTTACTACGCTCTACTACGCTCTACTACGCTTTACTACGCTCTACTACGCTCTACTACGCTCTACTACGCTCTACTACGCTTTACTACGCTCTACTACGCTTTACTACGCTCTTTACTACGCTTTACTACGCTTTACTACGCTCTACTACGCTCTACTACGCTTTACTACGCTTTACTATGCTTTACTACGCTCTACTACGCTCTACTACGCTTTACTACGCTCTACTACGCTCTACTACGCTCTACTACGCTTTACTACGCTCTACTACGCTCTACTACGCTTTACTATGCTTTACTACGCTTTACTACGCTCTACTACGCTCTACTACGCTTTACTATGCTTTACTACGCTCTACTACGCTCTACTACGCTTTACTACGCTCTACTACGCTCTACTACGCTTTACTACGCTCTACTACGCTCTACTACGCTTTACTATGCTTTACTACACTCTACTACGCTTTACTACGCTTTACTACGCTCTACTACGCTCTACTACGCTTTACTACGCTCTACTACGCTTTACTATGCTTTACTACGCTCTACTACGCTCTACTACGCTTTACTACGCTCTACTACGCTTTACTACGCTTTACTACGCTTTACTACGCTCTACTACGCTCTACTACGCTCTCCTACGCTTTACTACGCTCTACTACGCTCTACTACGCTTTACTATGCTTTACTACGCTCTACTACGCTCTACTACGCTTTACTACGCTCTACTACGCTCTACTACGCTTTACTACGCTCTACTATGCTTTACTACACTCTACTACGCTTTACTACGCTTTACTACGCTTTACTACGCTCTACTACGCTCTCCTACGCTTTACTACACTCTACTACGCTTTACTACGCTTTACTACGCTTTACTACGCTCTACTACGCTCTACTACGCTTTACTACGCTCTACTACGCTCTACTACGCTTTACTACGCTCTACTACGCTTTACTACGCTTTACTACGCTCTACTACGCTTTACTACGCTTTACTACGCTTTACTACGCTCTACTACGCTTTACTACGCTCTACTACGCTCTACTACGCTTTACTACGCTTTACTACGCTTTACTACGCTTTACTACGCTCTACTACGCTCTACTACGCTTTACTACGCTCTACTACGCTCTACTACGCTTTACTACGCTCTACTACGCTTTACTACGCTTTACTACGCTTTACTACGCTTTACTACGCTTTACTAAATTTAACAAAAGAATAAAACTTCTTCTGAATTTGCTGCAGTTCCACGGAGCGGCCACCAGGGGAGCGGTCATTACACAGCTGTGGTGGGAACTTTAAACATCCGTCCCCTGTCCTCTGTGTGGGCTTTGCCTGAGATAAGGTTTTAAAAAATGTTCATTCCTCAGATTTTTAAACTGATCTGAGGTCAGCCTCTGCCCAAATGTTGTGTGCCTCAGAGGTCAGAGGTCAGAGGTCAGAGAGTGTTTTATTGAAGCCGTTACAGTCAGAGTTGTTTTCCCTCAGACGACAACAACAACAAAACAACAACAAAAACTCAAATGAAATATTCAAATACTCTTCAATTTCAGTTTAATTCAGGATTTATTTGTTTGTCCCAGTATCACAAAGCTTCACAAACAGTTGATCAAACATAAACACAATCAACACAAACAATAACTACACTAAACTACACAGAGCCAGGACACTCCTGTCCTTAGCCCCTCCTTCTCTTAAGGAAAAACTCCTAAAAAACCCAGCTGTGGGAAAAAAGCAGAAACCTTCTGGAGCCCAACTGAAGGAGAGATCCTGTCCCAGGACGGACAGCGACGTCCACACAACTCCTGCAAAACCTCAGATACTCTCTCAAACTTAGCTGCTATTTTTATTGCAACAGCAGCAGCAGCAGCAGCAGCAGCAGCAGCAGCAGTAGTAGTAGTAGTAGTAATAACACCAGTTTATGTTTACTATAAACGTTGATGTTGATGTCTGTGACTTTGATTTAAAAACTGTTTCTGTAAAGTTCGAGTCCCGTCCAAATTAATTTAAGTTGACAGTCACTACAAATATTATTTTTATTATTATTATTATTATTGTTATTATTATTATTATTAGTAGTAGTAGTAGTAGTAGTAACAGTAGTAGTAGTAGTAACAGTAGTACTAGTAGTAATAGTAGTAGTAGTAGGATTTTAGTTTTGAATAAAATAAAAACAAAATAAAAACATGTTTGTATTTGACATAAATGTAGTGCAGCACTGTCTCTGCTTTCAGTGTAAAAAAAAAAAAAAAGCCAAACTAAACACGACGCCCAAGTCTGAGTCCAAGTCCAGGTCTGAGTCTGAGTCCAGGTCTGAGTCCAAGTCCAGGTCTGAGTCTGAGTCCAGGTCTGAGTCCGAGTCCAGGTCTGAGTCCGAGTCCAGGTCTGAGTCCAAGTCCAGGTCTGAGTCCGAGTCCAGGTCTGAGTCCGAGTCCAGGTCTGAGTCCGAGTCCAGGTCTGAGTCCGAGTCCAGGTCTGAGTCCGAGTCCAGGTCTGAGTCCGAGTCCAGGTCTGAGTCCAGGTCTGAGTCTGAGTCCAGGTCTGAGTCTGAGTCCAGGTCTGAGTCTGAGTCCAGGTCTGAGTCTGAGTCCAGGTCTGAGTCTGAGTCCAGGTCTGAGTCCAGGTCTGAGTCCGAGTCCAGGTCTGAGTCCGAGTCCAGGTCTGAGTCCGAGTCCAGGTCTGAGTCCGAGTCCAGGTCTGAGTCCAGGTCTGAGTCTGAGTCCAGGTCTGAGTCTGAGTCCAGGTCTGAGTCCAGGTCTGAGTCCAGGTCCAGGTCTGAGTCCAGGTCTGAGTCCAGGTCTGAGTCCTGAGTCCTGCTGAGTCCTGAGTCCAGGTCTGAGTCCAGGTCTGAGTCTGAGTCCAGGTCTGAGTCCAGGTCTGAGTCCAGGTCTGAGTCCTGAGTCCAGGTCTGAGTCTGAGTCCAGGTCTGAGTCCTGAGTCCAGGTCTGAGTCTGAGTCCAGGTCTGAGTCTGAGTCCAGGTCTGAGTCCAGGTCTGAGTCCAGGTCTGAGTCCTGAGTCCAGGTCTGAGTCTGAGTCCAGGTCTGAGTCTGAGTCCAGGTCTGAGTTCAGGTCTGAGTCCAGGTCTGAGTCCTGAGTCCAGGTCTGAGTCCAGGTCTGAGTCTGAGTCCAGGTCTGAGTCCTGAGTCCAGGTCTGAGTCTGAGTCCAGGTCTGAGTCCAGGTCTGAGTCCAGGTCTGAGTCCTGAGTCCAGGTCTGAGTCCAGGTCTGAGTCTGAGTCCAGGTCTGAGTCTGAGTCCAGGTCTGAGTCCAGGTCTGAGTCCAGGTCTGAGTCCTGAGTCCAGGTCTGAGTCCAGGTCTGAGTCCAGGTCCAGGTCTGAGTCTGAGTCCAGGTCTGAGTCCTGAGTCCAGGTCTGAGTCTGAGTCCAGGTCTGAGTCTGAGTCCAGGTCTGAGTCCAGGTCTGAGTCCAGGTCTGAGTCCTGAGTCCAGGTCTGAGTCCAGGTCTGAGTCTGAGTCCAGGTCTGAGTCCTGAGTCCAGGTCTGAGTCTGAGTCCAGGTCTGAGTCTGAGTCCAGGTCTGAGTCCAGGTCTGAGTCCAGGTCTGAGTCCTGAGTCCAGGTCTGAGTCCAGGTCTGAGTCTGAGTCCAGGTCTGAGTCTGAGTCCAGGTCTGAGTCCAGGTCTGAGTCCAGGTCTGAGTCCTGAGTCCAGGTCTGAGTCCAGGTCTGAGTCTGAGTCCAGGTCTGAGTCTGAGTCCAGGTCTGAGTCCAGGTCTGAGTCCAGGTCTGAGTCCAGGTCTGAGTCCAGGTCTGAGTCCAGGTCTGAGTCCAGGTCTGAGTCCGAGTCCAGGTCTGAGTCCGAGTCCAGGTCTGAGTCCAGGTCTGAGTCCTGAGTCCAGGTCTGAGTCCAGGTCTGAGTCCGAGTCCAGGTCTGAGTCCAGGTCTGAGTCCGAGTCCAGGTCTGAGTCCAGGTCTGAGTCCAGGTCTGAGTCCGAGTCCAGGTCTGAGTCCAGGTCTGAGTCCGAGTCCAGGTCTGAGTCCAGGTCTGAGTCCAGGTCTGAGTCCGAGTCCAGGTCTGAGTCCAGGTCTGAGTCCTGAGTCCAGGTCTGAGTCCAGGTCTGAGTCTGAGTCCAGGTCTGAGTCCAGGTCTGAGTCCAGGTCTGAGTCCAGGTCTGAGTCCAGGTCTGAGTCCAGGTCCAGGTCTGAGTCTGAGTCCAGGTCTGAGTCTGAGTCCAGGTCTGAGTCCAGGTCTGAGTCCAGGTCCAGGTCTGAGTCTGAGTCCAGGTCTGAGTCTGAGTCCAGGTCTGAGTCCAGGTCTGAGTCTGAGTCCAGGTCTGAGTCCAGGTCTGAGTCCAAACCCAGAGGACTCCACAGAAAAACAAACCAAGAAAATGAAGAAAATAAAGGAGAATCTTTGGCCCTGACTTTGTTCCAGAATCCTTTCAGAGTTTGTTTTTGGCCCCGCACTGAACACCAGCGCTCCTCTAACCTGAGGGTTGCTGGATCGATTCCCACTCGACCCACTGCATACTGTTGCTGTGCCCTTGTGCAAGACACTCACATTCTCCTTCTGCAGTCTGTGGCTGGCTGCAGGGAGAAAAGCTGTAGGTAAAAACTCACAGTGTGACGAAGGTAACGCCACACTGTAAAAAATGCTGCAAAAACTCAAAAACTCAAAAACTCAAGGCCACAGGATTCCTCAAGATTTTTGAGTTTTGGGGCCAACTCAAAAGTTGTCCATTATTTGTTTCTTGGCTTCTTGATTTCCTCAGCCATCGGGTGCAGCAGGTTTGAATGGGCTCTGCGCTCTCAGACAGGACAACCACAGGTACTGGCTCTCCCCAAGGATGCGTCTTGTCACCACTGCTGTACATCCTGTGCACCAACAGCTGTACCTGCTCTCATCCCGGCAGGTTCTTGGTTAAATTCACTGATGACACAGCTCTGCTCAGTCTGCTCCAGGGGGACGAGCATGAACATGGTCCTGTCTTAAATGAGTTCATGTCCTGGTGGGAGGAGTCCCAGCTCCTCCTGAATCTTCTCACTGTCCCACCATCATCAGAGGAGAACCCATCGATGCCGTCTCTGAGCATAAACATCTGGGTGTGGTTCTCGACCACAAGTTGAAGTGGGACAAATACACAGACCACTGAACTAAAAAAGGCCAACAGAGACTATACTTTCTTAAAAAACTGGTGTCTTTTAATGTGGACAAAGCAATGCTAAAAATGTTTTACAGTGCTTTTGTGGAGAGTGTGTTGACGTTTTGCATTGTGTTGGTTTGGGGCTGCAACTGAGGCACAAAAAAATTCACTCAGAAAAATAGACATCATTGCTAGCAAAATTCAAGGTATCGCTCCAAACAGCTGGACATCTATTTAGGTCGATCTGAGAACCTAAATAGATGGTAGCGCAGTGGGTTAAGCGTTCGCCCAGCAACCGGAGGGTCGCCGGTTCAAGTCCCATCTGAAGCGCATACTGTCGTCGTGTCCCTGGGCAAGACACTTCACCCACCTTGCCTGTGTGAATGTGTTAGTGTGGCTGTGTTTGGTGGTGGTCGGAGGGGCCGTTGGCGCAGATTGGCAGCCACACTTCTGTCAGTCTGCCCCAGGGCAGCTGTGGCTACAGAAGTAGCTCACCACCACTGAGTGTGACTGAGGAGTGAATGAATAATAGATCAAAATTGTAAAGTGACTTTGAGTTGTGTGAAAAGCGCTGTATAAAACTGATGTATTATTATTAACGAAGCGGAGAAAATTTTATCCGATCCAAATCAGCCACTCTTTAATGTATTTGAGCTGCTCCCCTCAGGGCGGAGGCATCGATATCCAGCCATCAGCAAAAACAGAAGCAGACAATCGTTTGTCCCACAGGTAATTAGCTCACTGAATACATCTTTAGGTTTAAATTCTTAATATTAAATTATTATCTCTGTGTTGAGCTGCTCTGCACAGGACAAATCTAATTTATAGGTTTAGGATAATGTTTTTTTTTTTTTTTTTTTTTTTTTAGTAAGCTAAGTCTTGTATGAAATGTACAGCAGGGGATCTTGAGGTTGCTTTTAGTAACTGTGTGGCCTGGTCAGAGTTTTTTTTTTTTTTTTTACTGATATATGTTGCATTATTTGTATGTTGTGTGCATGTGAGTGTTTCTGATTTTGTTTTTATGTGTTGCATGTTTTAGCTCGCTGCAGACCAATTTCCCTACAGGGACAATAAACTACCTACTACTACTACTACTATTTTTGAGCTCATGTTACAGCCAACTGTCCACTGCTCAGAAAAAGTATTATTCTTGTGTTATATTTAGTAAATATAGCCCACTAACCTGAAGGTTGATGGTTCAAGCCCCGCCACCGACACTTGCATACTGTTGTTGTGTCCTTGGGCAGGACACTCCACCACCTCACCTGTGTGAATGTGTGAATGTGTGACTGTGTGAATGTGACTGTGTTTGGTGATGGTCAGAGGCTGCTATGCACCAACTGGCAGCCATGCTTCTGTCAGTCTGCCCCAGGGCTGAAAGTAAGCAACAAATCAGAAATACTACTGCTAAATAATATTATTAAGTAGAGGGATATTAATAATACATTACATTATAAATATAAGACTTTCTTTTGTTTTGGTGGAGCTCAGGAGGAAAAATAATATTTACACACACATCATGTCATGCAACAATAAATAAATGATTAAATATCTATTAAAACACATGATTATTTCTTTATTGTCAGTACATTGTGCATTGACTTTTTCTCGTTGCAGCTTCAAACGTCCAACTCGTCTCACTTTTGTTTTGTTTTTTATGATTTTGCAGGCGTGCTATGACAATACAGAATCATATTTTCGCGTGTGGTTGACGGCTGTTTACCCAAAAACACAGGACGCCTTCACCAAAACGAGGAAACCGCAGCCATAAACGAAAACCATCAGCAAATGTGTTCAGTTTTAAAAATCTCTGATGCAAATGTTCTGAGCATGAAGAGGAAAAACAGGTTGGGACATCCTGCTCCGCTGCATGGATCCTGGCTCTGCCCCAGCGTCCCGGGCCCCGCAGGCTGCTGGGGGACAATCTGGCCCCTCCAAAGGTGTGTGTGCATGTGTGTGTGCTTATTTGGGAATAGGGCGTGCCTAAAAGAGCAGTGGGCGGAGCTAACAGCCCCTATGGGAAGGGTGCAGTGTCTCAGAATCAGTTTGGAGTGTTGTCAGAGTTGGAGCGGAGGTAAAGTTCGGAGCCTGTCCCGGGCCTGTGTGGGAGGAAACGCCTCACTATGGGACGCAGTTATGTTTCCAAACCACGACTAAGGATTTTTAAAGCGTGAAAAAAGTTTGGATTAAAAGAAGAAGAAGAAGAGAGTGAGAAGTTCCTGGAAGTGTGAGGCAGCGGGACACAGGTAGGAGCGGGACACTGCACGTGCAAATCTCAAACCTCTATTTACCGTCAGAGGAACGTCCAACACTGGCTCCACACTTTCACACTTTTACTGAACTTCTGTGCACTTCTGTCAGGGCTAAAGCGTCTTTTTCAGTTTATTTTCTGTAACTCTGCAGTGGTTCTTTTCCTCTCTGTCTCAGCTGTGGATTTTCTCACTGATGTTGATTTTCTAAACACAAATCTAATTTGATTTCATGTTTCCTCTCGGACTAAATCTGTTACTGCTGCAAAACTGGCCTCAGCTCGAAACATCGCCAAAAATGTAAACATTCATTTTTATTTATTTATTTATTTTTTTGGATAAATCTTTTTATCAACTTCTGCCGTGATCATAAATACCAAATATTTATTATTTTCAGAATTTTAACCATTTTTATGCCACTGTATGTTATACCATTGCAATTTTTTTGTATGAAAATACACAAAAATTGAAATGTTTTTATTATTCTCAAAGCAAAGTGGATTTTTAGGATTATTCCAGCCTTGGGTTTGTCAAAGATCACCAACAACAATGGATTTGGATTTTTTTGTAGCAATGGGAGTTGGTTTTTAGATTCTACATTGCACAGAAAAAAATTATCCCAAAGAATAAATGTTGATCTCTGACAGACCCAAGGCTGTACAAAAACAAAAATCAGTTTGCATTAAGAATATTAAAAATATTTAATTTTGTGTATTTTTTTTTTTTTTACAAAAAATGTAGATGCTGACAAACACTGGGATAAAAAATGGTTAAAAGTCTGAAAATAAATATTTGGTATTTATTATCAGGGCAGAAGTTGATTAAAAGGTTTATGGGAAAAAAATATAAAAAAATGAGAGTTTTGTCTCTGAGCAGGAGCGGAGTAACTTCAGGGCATCAGGGTTAATCTGTAAACGACAAACAACAGTGATACGTTAATAATAATAATTAGTTCTAAGGTTTTTCATGTTTCTACCAAGACACAGTGAGTAAATGCTCGGGTGATTCATTTTATATAAATCTCATTGTTATTCCAGCGCAGAGTGAAGATGAGCAGTGGAAGTGAAAACGAGGATTTATTTGAGTCACTTTTTGAATAAATTGTTTTTCTAAAATAATTTTACTGCTACTTTTTATTTTTGCAGAAACAAAAACTGTGTTGGTTTCAAAGCTTTATGTTGTGAAAAAGTGATTAGATTTGGAAAAGTGTGTTTCTTGAAAATATTTTATGTTTTATCAAATCTAAAACTACAAGAGTATTTTTTAAATGGATATTAATGCATATTTATAAATGCACAGGGCAAGGTTCATCTTACATTTCACAGTAAGTTTTACTTTGCTGTTTTGTATTTGACAGATAAATAAATCTTTCTACATCAGATGTTACCAACACTTTCTCAGTTTTTACACTTTATAATAACTTGTTAATATTAGTCAATAACATCAGTGGTAATTCAGGATAAACAGTTTATTTATTAAGGTTTAACAGCGGTGAGTTGTTAACGTTACCGCTGTGATTCTGAAACCATCCTCTGACCTGAGAACAGTTTTACTCCACCTCAGTTTGGGACGAGATGTTTCTGTTCTGATTCAAACTGTGTTGTAAAAAAACAAGTCCTGAGCAAAAGTCAAAAAGCTTCAGGCAGCGAAGAAACAGCTCACACTGCAGCAGCAGCAGCAGCAGCACATCTGGAGCTGTCTCTACTTGTCCTGGTTTACTCCTGCTTTAGTCCTGGTTTAGTCCTGGTTTAGTCCTGGTTTAGTCCTGCTTTAGTCCTGGTTTAGTCCTGCTTTAGTCCTGCTTTAGTCCTGGTTTAGTCCTGGTTTAGTCCTGCTTTAGTCCTGGTTTAGTCCTGCTTTACTCCTGCTTTAGTCCTGGTTTAGTCCTGGTTTAGTCCTGGTTTAGTCCTGCTTTAGTCCTGGTTTAGTCCTGGTTTAGTCCTGGTTTAGTCCTGCTTTAGTCCTGGTTTAGTCCTGCTTTAGTCCTGGTTTGGTCCTGCTTTAGTCCTGGTTTAGTCCTGGTTTAGTCCTGGTTTAGTCCTGCTTTAGTCCTGGTTTAGTCCTGGTTTAGTCCTGGTTTAGTCCTGGTTTAGTCCTGCTTTAGTCCTGGTTTAGTCCTGGTTTAGTCCTGCTTTAGTCCTGGTTTAGTCCTGGTTTAGTCCTGCTTTAGTCCTGGTTTAGTCCTGCTTTAGTCCTGCTTTAGTCCTGGTTTAGTCCTGCTTTAGTCCTGCTTTAGTCCTGGTTTAGTCCTGGTTTGGTCCTGGTTTAGTCCTGCTTTAGTCCTGGTTTAGTCCTGGTTTAGTCCTGCTTTAGTCCTGGTTTAGTCCTGGTTTAGACCTGGTTTAGTCCTGGTTTAGTCCTGCTTTAGTCCTGGTTTAGTCCTGGTTTAGTCCTGCTTTAGTCCTGGTTTAGTCCTGCTTTAGTCCTGGTTTAGTCCTGGTTTAGTCCTGCTTTAGTCCTGGTTTAGTCCTGCTTTAGTCCTGGTTTAGTCCTGCTTTAGACCTGGTTTAGACCTGGTTTAGTCCTGGTTTGGTCCTGGTTTAGTCCTGCTTTAGTCCTGGTTTAGTCCTGGTTTAGTCCTGCTTTAGTCCTGGTTTAGTCCTGGTTTAGACCTGGTTTAGTCCTGCTTTAGTCCTGGTTTAGTCCTGCTTTAGTCCTGCTTTAGTCCTAGTTTAGTCCTGCTTTAGTCCTGGTTTAGTCCTGGTTTGGTCCTGGTTTAGTCCTGCTTTAGTCCTGGTTTAGTCCTGGTTTAGTCCTGCTTTAGTCCTGGTTTAGTCCTGGTTTAGACCTGGTTTAGTCCTGGTTTAGTCCTGCTTTAGTCCTGGTTTAGTCCTGCTTTAGTCCTGGTTTAGTCCTGGTTTAGTCCTGGTTTAGTCCTGGTTTAGTCCTGCTTTAGTCCTGGTTTAGTCCTGGTTTAGTCCTGCTTTAGTCCTGGTTTAGTCCTGGTTTAGTCCTGGTTTAGACCTGGTTTAGTCCTGGTTTAGTCCTGCTTTAGTCCTGGTTTAGTCCTGCTTTAGTCCTGGTTTAGTCCTGCTTTAGTCCTGGTTTAGTCCTGGTTTAGTCCTGGTTTAGTCCTGCTTTAGTCCTGGTTTAGTCCTGGTTTAGTCCTGCTTTAGTCCTGGTTTAGTCCTGGTTTAGTTCTGGTTTAGTCCTGGTTTAGTCCTGGTTTAGTCCTGCTTTAGTCCTGGTTTAGTCCTGGTTTAGTCCTGCTTTAGTCCTGGTTTAGTCCTGGTTTAGTCCTGCTTTAGTCCTGGTTTAGTCCTGGTTTAGTCCTGCTTTAGTCCTGGTTTAGTCCTGGTTTAGTCCTGCTTTAGTCCTGGTTTAGTCCTGCTTTAGTCCTGCTTTAGTCCTGGTTTAGTCCTGGTTTAGTCCTGCTTTAGTCCTGGTTTAGTCCTGGTTTAGTCCTGCTTTAGTCCTGGTTTAGTCCTGGTTTAGTCCTGGTTTAGTCCTGGTCAAGTCCTGCTTTAGTCCTGGTTTAGTCCTGCTTTAGTCCTGGTTTGGTCCTGCTTTAGTCCTGGTTTAGTCCTGCTTTAGTCCTGGTTTAGTCCTGGTTTAGTCCTGGTTTAGTCCTGCTTTAGTCCTGGTTTAGTCCTGGTTTAGTCCTGGTTTAGTCCTGGTTTAGTCCTGCTTTAGTCCTGGTTTAGTCCTGGTTTAGTCCTGCTTTAGTCCTGGTTTAGTCCTGGTTTAGTCCTGCTTTAGTCCTGGTTTAGTCCTGCTTTAGTCCTGCTTTAGTCCTGGTTTAGTCCTGCTTTAGTCCTGCTTTAGTCCTGGTTTAGTCCTGGTTTGGTCCTGGTTTAGTCCTGCTTTAGTCCTGGTTTAGTCCTGGTTTAGTCCTGCTTTAGTCCTGGTTTAGTCCTGGTTTAGACCTGGTTTAGTCCTGGTTTAGTCCTGCTTTAGTCCTGGTTTAGTCCTGCTTTAGTCCTGCTTTAGTCCTGGTTTAGTCCTGCTTTAGTCCTGGTTTAGTCCTGGTTTAGTCCTGGTTTAGTCCTGGTTTAGTCCTGCTTTAGTCCTGGTTTAGTCCTGGTTTAGTCCTGCTTTAGTCCTGGTTTAGTCCTGGTTTAGTCCTGGTTTAGTCCTGGTTTGGTCCTGGTTTAGTCCTGCTTTAGTCCTGGTTTAGTCCTGCTTTAGTCCTGGTTTAGTCCTGGTTTAGACCTGGTTTAGTCCTGCTTTAGTCCTGGTTTAGTCCTGCTTTAGTCCTGCTTTAGTCCTAGTTTAGTCCTGCTTTAGTCCTGGTTTAGTCCTGGTTTGGTCCTGGTTTAGTCCTGCTTTAGTCCTGGTTTAGTCCTGGTTTAGTCCTGCTTTAGTCCTGGTTTAGTCCTGGTTTAGACCTGGTTTAGTCCTGGTTTAGTCCTGCTTTAGTCCTGGTTTAGTCCTGCTTTAGTCCTGGTTTAGTCCTGGTTTAGTCCTGGTTTAGTCCTGGTTTAGTCCTGGTTTAGTCCTGCTTTAGTCCTGGTTTAGTCCTGGTTTAGTCCTGCTTTAGTCCTGGTTTAGTCCTGGTTTAGTCCTGGTTTAGACCTGGTTTAGTCCTGGTTTAGTCCTGCTTTAGTCCTGGTTTAGTCCTGCTTTAGTCCTGGTTTAGTCCTGCTTTAGTCCTGGTTTAGTCCTGGTTTAGTCCTGGTTTAGTCCTGCTTTAGTCCTGGTTTAGTCCTGGTTTAGTCCTGGTTTAGTTCTGGTTTAGTCCTGGTTTAGTCCTGGTTTAGTCCTGCTTTAGTCCTGGTTTAGTCCTGGTTTAGTCCTGCTTTAGTCCTGGTTTAGTCCTGGTTTAGTCCTGCTTTAGTCCTGGTTTAGTCCTGGTTTAGTCCTGCTTTAGTCCTGGTTTAGTCCTGGTTTAGTCCTGCTTTAGTCCTGGTTTAGTCCTGCTTTAGTCCTGCTTTAGTCCTGGTTTAGTCCTGGTTTAGTCCTGCTTTAGTCCTGGTTTAGTCCTGGTTTAGTCCTGCTTTAGTCCTGGTTTAGTCCTGGTTTAGTCCTGGTTTAGTCCTGGTCAAGTCCTGCTTTAGTCCTGGTTTAGTCCTGCTTTAGTCCTGGTTTGGTCCTGCTTTAGTCCTGGTTTAGTCCTGCTTTAGTCCTGGTTTAGTCCTGGTTTAGTCCTGGTTTAGTCCTGCTTTAGTCCTGGTTTAGTCCTGGTTTAGTCCTGCTTTAGTCCTGGTTTAGTCCTGGTTTAGTCCTGCTTTAGTCCTGGTTTAGTCCTGGTTTAGTCCTGCTTTAGTCCTGCTTTAGTCCTGGTTTAATCCTGGTTTAGTCCTGCTTTAGTCCTGGTTTAGTCCTGCTTTAGTCCTGGTTTAGTCCTGGTTTGGTCCTGGTTTAGTCCTGCTTTAGTCCTGGTTTAGTCCTGGTTTAGTCCTGCTTTAGTCCTGGTTTAGTCCTGGTTTAGTCCTGCTTTAGTCCTGGTTTAGTCCTGCTTTAGTCCTGGTTTAGTCCTGGTTTGGTCCTGGTTTAGTCCTGGTTTAGTCCTGGTTTAGTCCTGGTTTAGTCCTGCTTTAGTCCTGGTTTAGTCCTGGTTTAGTCCTGCTTTAGTCCTGGTTTAGTCCTGCTTTAGTCCTGGTTTAGTCCTGGTTTGGTCCTGGTTTAGTCCTGCTTTAGTCCTGGTTTAGTCCTGGTTTAGTCCTGCTTTAGTCCTGGTTTAGTCCTGGTTTAGACCTGGTTTAGTCCTGGTTTGGTCCTGGTTTAGTCCTGGTTTAGTCCTGGTTTAGTCCTGGTTTAGACCTGGTTTAGACCTGGTTTAGACCTGGTTTAGACCTGGTTTAGTCCTGGTTTAGTCCTGGTCTATCTCTTGGTGTATGTTGTTTTTTTTTTTCAGTTCTGTAAAGTCCTTGCATCATCCAAGTTTATTCCCAATTTAGTCTCAGTTTCATTTAATCCTTTTGAATTTTCCTGCAAATTCTAGTCCCAGTTTACTCCCAGTCTAATCCCGGTCTAATCCCGGTCTACTCCCAGTTTAGTCCCAGTCTAATCGCGGTCTAATCCCGGTCTACTCCCAGTTTAGTCCCAGTCTAATCCCGGTCTAATCCCGGTCTACTCCCAGTTTAGTCCCAGTCTAATCCCAGTCTAATCCCGGTCTACTCCCAGTTTAGTCCCAGTCTAATCCCGGTCTAATCCCGGTCTACTCCCAGTTTAGTCCCAGTCTAATCCCGGTCTAATCCCGGTCTACTCCCAGTTTAGTCCCAGTCTAATCCCAGTCTAATCCCGGTCTAGTCCCAGTTTAGTCCCGGTCTAGTCCCAGTTTAGTCCCAGTCTAATCCCGGTGTAATCCCGGTCTAGTCCCAGTTTAGTCCCAGTCTAATCCCGGTCTAGTCCCAGTCTAATCCCGGTCTAGTCCCAGTTTAGTCCCGGTCTAGTCCCAGTTTAGTCCCAGTCTAATCCCGGTGTAATCCCGGTCTAGTCCCAGTTTAGTCCCAGTCTAGTCCCAGTTTAGTCCCAGTCTAATCCCAGTCTACTCCCAGTTTAGTCCCAGTCTAATCCCAGTCTAGTCCCAGTTTAGTCCCAGTCTAATCCCAGTCTACTCCCAGTTTAGTCCCAGTCTAATCCCAGTCTACTCCCAGTTTAGTCCCAGTCTAATCCCAGTCTACTCCCAGTTTAGTCCCAGTCTAATCCCAGTGGCCTGACTGCAGCTGCAGGTCTAAAACGGGACGTGCAGGTAAAAAATGAACTCTGACTAAAAACATTATGCCTAAATTGCCAGTTGTGAACACATGAGGGAGTGAGTGGTTGTCATAGTTACTGCTGAGATGACAACATGACACATTTTCTCTCAGTTTGTTGAATGAGGTCTGAGGTTTTACCAAGAATCAAAGAGAAACCTTATGGAACTTTTTCACAAACGTCTGAAGTTAATCAGGGGCGCACTGTGGCAGAGTGGTTAGCCCTCCTGCCCCTCCCACCTCCAACACTGAACTAACCCTGCGGTGAGTGAATGAGAGGGTGAATGTTCCTCTGAGAGCTGCAGACGACATCAGAACCAAACTCAGACAGAAGCGACACAGGAAATCATCTCAGCGCCATCTGGATATGGATTTGACTTAGGTTTAAAGCCAGATGCCCTTCCTGAGTCCTGACACAACCCTCTCTATTTATCCAGGATTGGGACTGGCACTAACAGTACATTGGCTGGTGGTCACATTTGCTTTTAGATCAGTGATTGTCACACTGTATATAAAACTAAACCAGGTCTAAACCAGGACTAAACCAGAACTAATCCAGGACTAAACCAGGACTAAACCAGAACTAAACCAGGACTAAACCAGGACTAAACCAGGTCTAAACCAGGACTAAACCAGAACTAAACCAGGACTAAACCAGGTCTAAACCAGGTCTAAACCAGGACTAAACCAGAACTAAACCAGGACTAAACCAGGACTAAACCAGGTCTAAACCAGGACTAAACCAGGTCTAAACCAGGTCTAAACCAGGACTAAAAGATTCTAAACCAGGTCTAAACCAGGACTAAACCAGGACTGAACCAGGACTAAACCAGGACTAAACCAGGTCTAAACCAGGCCTAAACCAGGTCTAAACCAGGTCTAAACCAGGTCTAAACCAGGACTAAACCAGGTCTAAACCAGGACTAAACCAGGTCTAAACCAGGTCTAAACCAGGACTAAACCAGGACTAAACCAGGACTAAACCAGGTCTACACCAGGACTAAACCAGGACTAAACCAGGACTAAACCAGGACTAAACCAGGTCTAAACCAGGTCTAAACCAGGACTAAACCAGGACTAAACCAGGACTGAACCAGGACTAAACCAGGACTAAACCAGGTCTAAACCAGGTCTAAACCAGGTCTAAACCAGGTCTAAACCAGCACTAAACCAGGACTAAACCAGGTCTAAAATAGGTCTAAACCAGGACTAAACCAGGACTAAACCAGGACTAAACCAGGTCTAAACCAGGACTAAACCAGGACTAAACCAGGTCTACACCGGGTCTAAACCAGGACTAAACCAGGACTAAACCAGGACTAAACCAGGACTAAACCAGGACTAAACCAGGTCTACACCAGGACTAAACCAGGACTAAACCAGGACTAAACCAGGTCTAAACCAGGACTAAACCAGGACTAAACCAGGACTAAACCAGGTCTAAACCAGGTCTAAACCAGAACTAAACCAGGACTAAACCAGGACTAAACCAGGACTGAACCAGGACTAAACCAGGACTAAACCAGGTCTAAACCAGGTCTAAACCAGGTCTAAACCAGGTCTAAACCAGCACTAAACCAGGACTAAACCAGGTCTAAAATAGGTCTAAACCAGGACTAAACCAGGACTAAACCAGGACTAAACCAGGTCTAAACCAGGACTAAACCAGGACTAAACCAGGTCTACACCAGGTCTAAACCAGGTCTAAACCAGGACTAAACCAGGACTAAACCAGGACTAAACCAGGTCTAAACCAGGTCTAAACCAGGTCTAAACCAGGACTAAACCAGGACTAAACCAGGACTAAACCAGGTCTAAACCAGGTCTAAACCAGGTCTAAACCAGGACTAAACCAGGACTAAACCAGGTCTACACCAGGACTAAACCAGGACTAAACCAGGACTAAACCAGGTCTAAACCAGGACTAAACCAGGACTAAACCAGGTCTACACCAGGTCTAAACCAGGTCTAAACCAGGACTAAACCAGGACTAAACCAGGTCTAAACCAGGTCTAAACCAGGACTAAACCAGGACTAAACCAGGTCTAAACCAGGACTAAACCAGGTCTAAACCAGGTCTAAACCAGGACTAAACCAGGTCTAAACCAGGTCTAAACTAGGACTAAACCAGGACTAAACCAGGACTAAACCAGGACTAAACCAGGTCTAAACCAGGACTAAACCAGGACTAAACCAGGTCTAAACCAGGACTAAACCAGGACTAAACCAGGTCTAAACCAGGACTAAACCAGGACTAAACCAGGTCTAAACCAGGTCTAAACTAGGTCTAAACCAGGTCTAAACCAGGACTAAACCAGGACTAAACCAGGTCTAAACCAGGACTAAACCAGGACTAAACCAGGACTAAACCAGGACTAAACCGGGTCTAAACCAGAACTAAACCAGGACTAAACCAGGACTAAACCAGGTCTAAACCAGGACTAAACCGGGTCTAAACCAGGACTAAACCAGGACTAAACCAGGACTAAACCAGGTCTAAACCAGGACTAAACCAGGACTAAACCAGGACTAAACCAGGTCTAAACCAGGACTAAACCAGGACTAAACCAGGACTAAACCAGGTCTAAACCAGACGGCTGGTTCGGTGTCAGAGGAACTGAGATAAGGCGGTGACGCAGGTGGGCGATGCGTTCAAGGACAGTGTGGAGGTGGGAAATCTGAGCGGTTGCTGCCAGTTCTTGGATAAGACACTGTTAGATTGTTATTGTTGCTTTTAAACCTTCGTTTAAGAGTCGAGCTGGAGTCATTTTTTATGTTCAGGAGTAGTTAGGAAATAAAATAAAAACATAATGTGACTAAAAGAGAACGTTTTTAATAAGACCTCTACTGGAGCCATAAAGAAACCAGACCAGCAGAGGGCAGCAGAGGGCATAAATTGAACATAAATTAAAGAATAAGTAAAATTTTCTGTGAGGACTCAGTGGAAACAGAGCTGTGATAAATGACTGAGAGCAGACAGAGATGGAGAGGGCTTGTTGTTGATTGGCCAGTGCTTCCTGGAGTGGGCGGGACTTTGTGCAACTGAGCGTTTTTAGGACTCAGAAAGGCCGTGACAGAACACAGGCTTTTTCAAACAGCCGTGAATGAAACAAAACACAACTCTAGGTGTGTTTTTGCTGAGGGGACTGCAGAATAACGGGAGAAATCCTTCTTTAAACAATATTTAGATCAATTTCTTTGGAGCAAGTGTGAACATACCCTGGGTTTTTTCTTTCTTTATTTTGTTTTCAGTGTATTAGTATGTTGTGATGGCGAAATGGTCAGGTTCTCTTTTTAAATAAAATCTGTGTTGGATGAAAACAGTGTGGATAAAAGGACAGTAAACCTTAAACTGTCATAATCCTGACCGACCAAACTTTACTGTGGTTGTTTTTAAAGAAGTCCACTCAGAGTCACAGAGAGTTCAAAGACTGCAGGACCTTTAGGTTTTTTCCCAGACACCTCCTCTGTGTAAAAACAGTTTCTGCGCTGGTCAGGACAGGACACATAAGAGCTTAGGGTCAAGTGTTGGAGGTCAGAGGTCAGCGGTGTCCTGTTAACTTCAAATCGTCCCAAACTCACAGCTTGGCCTGAGTCTGGAGTCTGTCCTCACAGGCTGCAGCAGGAACTCGACTGGGACGTCCTGCTGGTTCAGTTAGACTCAAATACACTGTAAAAAACATATAAAAATGCTGCAAAACCCCAAAATCTCAAGGCTTTACACAGAGGAACAACACAGCCACCTCAAAGATCCTCACAGTTACACTCACACTGGAAACAAAGTACACAACTTCATTACTGCAGTAAAAGTATACATCCTCCTCCAATACCAAGTCAGAATTTGACTTGAGTTAAAGTACTGCAGTACTGTATTTTCCTGACTATAAGTGGCTCCGGAGTATAAGTGGCACTCGTCAAAAAATGCATAATGAAGAAGAAAAAACGTATATAAGTCTCACTGGACTATAAGTCACATTTTTTTGGGGGAAATTTATTTTACAAAATGCGACACCAAGAACAGACATTTCATGTTGAAAGGCGAGTTATAGTAATAATAGAATAGAGAACAACAGCTGAATAGGTGTGCGCTATGCTAACGTAACACATTGATGGTTATTCAGCTACATGAAGCATAAACAACGAACTGAACAGGTGTCTCGTATGTTAACGTAATATATTAACAGTTATTCACATAACTATAGCATAAAGAACATAATATAACAAGTTCACCAAACTCACCATCTCACTCCTAATCGCTAAATCCTTTAAATTCTTCATCCTCGGTGTCGCTTCTGAACAACTCCGCCAACTCCGGAGGTAGACGAAGCGCCGCTTCCTCCTCTGCGTGGCTGTCGTCAGACTCAGCATCAGTTCCATTTCCAATTATTCCGCTCTTTCTCAGTTGTCTTTATAGCCTAAGTTGTTGTTGGTAATGTTTACATTTTAAATTGTCAGTGGTACAGGTGCAGCAGATGCTGGTACACAAGCCTAGAGCGCCCTCTGGTGGCTGTCAGTGTGAAAATAACCAACACCTGAAATATTTTAATATATAAGTCACACCTGAGCCAGACGATGGAAAAAAGTGTGACTTATAGTCCATGTGCTTTCAAATAAACTTAAGTATTCAAAGTACTCAAACCGTAACAGATCAGATTGTTGTGCAGCAAAAACGAGCCATGCGTTTTATAAATAAGGCTGGGTATTACCATCAGACTAATCCATTATTTTAAAATTAGTTTATTATAGAATCATCCAAATAATGTTCAAAGCAAAAGCAAAATCACTTCCAGATTGTGTCCAGAGGTTTTTTGTAGTTTCTAAGAACAAATATGAGGAGTATTATGTAGGAAATAATTCTCGTTAGGGAGTAAGGCAGTTGTCTTTTGGTTTTAAGGCAATTTCTCTGCAGAAGTTACTTTTGCTTTTTTAGAAATGTAGTGTCATTAAAAGTATTATATTTATCTTTTAGATGTAGTGGAGTAAAAGTAGGAAGTTTCCCCTAAAATTACTACTCATACTAAAGTACAGTACTCAAGTAAATGTACTTTGTTACTGTCCACGTCTGCACACTCAGTGGAGTTTCTTTGGTCGATAAACTCTGCAACAGGAGCTGCAGCTAAGTTATGTGTTTTCTTTTAAATCAAGCAACGATGGTAAAGTCTCGGTTTCTTATCCATGGCTTTGAAGGTTTGTTTGTGTAAAACTTCGATTGCTCTCATTGTTTTCTGATTTGCCTGAGAGCAGCGAGTTCAGGCAGAAGCTGTGCTCTGAACTAAAAGCTCAAAAATCCCACAGAGATCCCACAGAGATCACACAGAGATCTCACAGAGATCACACAGAGATCCCACAGAGATCCCACAGAGATCACACACAGGTGTAAAAATACTGCAGCACACCTGAGTAAAAATACCAGAGCTGTCGCCTTCAGTGTGACAGGGTTAAGTGGCCTGAGCTGGACACTTCTCAGGTTTAACCTCAGGCTGGGAGGGTCAGAGGTCAGAGGTCACAGCTTTCCCTTGCACACTGGGAATGGGAATGTGACCCCACCCGAACATAATCCACCACTAAATATACGCCGTCCAAGAACAGGCATTAACTTTACCCTCGAGGTGTGGACGATGGCTGAGGTGTGGACAACAACAGGGAAAGAAAAGAAAAGAAAAAGTATAAAACCTTTGAGAGTTGAAATGTTGGCTAATGATCCACTTCTTGTTTAGCTCGATACATTCTCCATGTGTTGGCCTCAGGAAAAAAAACAACAAATAACAAAGAAAAGAAGAAGAAAACCAAACTTTTCCATTGTTACTTTTGCTTGATTCTTGTTTTTTAAAGTCTCAGCATGAGTTAAAGTCATTGGAAATATCGCTCGAGTGCTTGCAATAAAAGTGGAGCAGAGTTTTAGTTTGATGCGACTAAAATCTGTCGTCTTCCTGACGACGAGAGCCAGGCCTCTGCTCTGACGAGGTTCACGTTCAGACTGAAAACGGTTCTTTCAGCTCCGTTTATGACGACTGCAAATGTTTTATCTGCACTCTTCTCTTTTCATTTCATTTTAAATGGATTGTTAACCTCAGGTCAGCGCTGCAGGTCCAACCGAGAGGCCTCAGGTCCTGAAGGTCCTAGGTTTGACTCCAGGTTTGGCTAAAGAGTAACACTGGTAGTAGTAGTAGTAGTAGTAGTAGTAGTAGTAGTAGTAGTAGTAGTAGTAGTTTTATGTGGCAGTACTTTGAACTTAGATGAGGGCGTTTTCTGTGTTTCTTTTTGAGTTTATCTCCTCTACACCCGACACAGAAAATCATCTGCCTCTTTGTGTGTAGCAGCCTCGGTTTGGCACAGATTTTACACCAGATGCCCTTCCTGACAGCCTTTTCCATTTATCCAGGCTTGGGACCCACATAAAAAAGTACACTGACTTTGGACCCGTGTCTTTTATATCTTCTTAAAAGGTTTAGTGCTGAAGGAGAGCTCAGTTTGTGGAAATAAAAAGTATTAAACAAATCTTTCGTTGGCCTCTAACTTTTGCTCCATCAGCAAAAGTAAAAGAAATCATAATTTAGTTTTTATTTAGTTTGAATTATTCCCTGTGTTTTACCAACCTCCAACAATATCAACCACATCTTCTAAGAATTCTCACAAACCTCGTCTTTCATCCTTCTCTGTGCCGCTTTGTCTCTTGTTAAAAACATAATTATCCTTTTGCTGGACCTCTTCACAGAAGCCTGGATGTTAAAGTAACGATTATCTACGCGTCGTCTCGTGTCGGTCCCAGAAAAGAAAGTCTTTAACTGAGTCTGGGAGCAGCTGTGAGTCTGAAGTAACAGAGTGTGACCGTAAACCACAGAAAACCACAGAAAACCACAGAAAACCAACCCCTCCAGATGAAAGCCCCAGAGCTCGGCCACACAAAAGAAGTTTTACAGATCTGTGTTGCAAAGGGAAGGGCATCTGGCACAAATGCCTTGGTTTTAGTCCTACATTTGGCTTGGTTTAGCTCTGGTTTAGTCCTTAGCTCAGCCTTGGTTTAGTCCTGGTTTATGCTGATGTGTAAGCCTGGATTAGCCTTAAATTTCATCTTTTCTTCCAGTTTTAATCCCAGGATAATTGTTGGTTTAGTCCAGTTTTAGTCCTCGTATCAGTCTTGGTTTAGTTCTGGTTTAGGTCTAGGTTTAGTCCTGGTTTTGTCCTACATTTTGTCATGGTTTAGTCTTGATTTAGACCAGGTTTATGCTGATGTGTAAACCTGGATTAGCCTTAAATTTCATCCTCTTTTTGTCCTAGGATAATTGCAGGTTTAGTCTGGCTTTAGTCCTAGCATCAGTCTTGGTTTAGTCCTGGTTTAGTTCTTATTTGTCCTACATTTTGTCATGGTTTAGTCTTGATTTAGACCTAGTTTAGTCCTGTATTTAATCCTCACTTAGCCTTAGATTTGCTCCTCTTTTATTAATTTTTGGATAATTCCTGGTTTAGTCCTGGAATAATTTTGGTTTAGTCCTGTTTTAATCCCAGGTTAACTCCTTTTTTAGTCCTGCTTTGGTCTTGGTTTTGCACCGACTGAGCCCTGGTTTAGTCTTGGTTTAGTCCTGGTTTAGGTCTAAGTTTAGTCCTGGTTTAGGTCTAAGTTTAGTCCTGGTTTTGTCCTACATTTTGTCATGGTTTTGCCCAGGTTAACTCATATTTTAGTCCTGCTTTGGTCTTGGTTTAGTCCTGGTTTTGTCCTACATTTTGTCATGGTTTAGTCTTGATTTCGACCAGGTTTATGCTGATGTGTAAGCCTGGATTAGCCTTAAATTTCATCCTCTTTTTGTCCTAGGATAATTGCAGGTTTAGTCCGGATTTAGTCCTAGCATCAGTCCTGGTTTAATCCTGGTTTAGTTCTTATTTGTCCTACATTTTGTCATGGTTTAGTCTTGATTTAGACCTAGTTTTGTGCTACATTGGCCTTAGATTTGCTCCTCTTTTATTAATTCTAGAATAAAATAATTCCTTAGTCCTGAAATCATTTTGGTTTAGTCCTGTTTTAATCCTAGGTTAACTCCTTTTTTTTAGTCCTGGTTTGGTCCTGGTTTTGCACCGACTGAGCCCTGGTTAAGTCTTGGTTTAGCCCTGGTTTAGGTCTAGATTTAGTCCTGGTTTAGTCCTTATTTGTCCTACATTTTGTCATGGTTTAGTCTTGATTTAGACCTAGTTTAGTCCTGTATTTAATCCTCACTTAGCCTTAGATTTGCTCCTCTTTTATTAATTCTAGAATAATTCCTGATTTAGTCCTGGAATCATTTTGGTTTAGTCCCAAGTTAACTCACATTTTAGTCCTGCTTTGGTCTTGGTTTAGTCCTGGTTTTGTCCCACATTTTGTCTTGATTTAGACTTAGTTTAATCCTCATTTAGCCTTAGATTTGGTCCTCTTTAATATATCCTGAGTAATTCCTGGTTTAGTCCTGGAATTAGTTTGGTTTAGTCTTGGTTTAGTCCTGGTTTTGTGCTGTTTGTATGAGGAAGTCTCAGAGGCACAACACAAACTCAACTGAACCAAAGTTAATTTTCCTCCAAACTCCAAAGTGTCAGAGGAAATCCAGGTGAGACAAACTCAAATATAATCTGTTTTAATCATGTGACGCAGATCTTGCGCTAATCCGACGACGACGCTTTAGCCCCAACGCTGAAATAAAACGACACAAAACACAAACGCAGCCAGGGGTGCGACGATGTACACAAACCGCTCTGGGATTATCCCGGATTACAGGCCTCAGACTGAGACGCGGAGCTGAGTCAGGAGTCGTTCGGTGAAATGAGAAACTCAGCAGGAGCCAGGTTAAGATGAGAAATATGAATCTGGAAAAGTTTTGTTGCTGCTCATTTTTGCAGAACTGGTTCTGAGAGGAGCTGTTGTTTGTGCTGAGCTTTGGTTTTTATAAAATACATCGTTTCTGCTCAACTTTAGAAAAAAACTGGGTCTGGTTCTGGTTCTGGCTTTGCTCTATTTTAAACCTTTTGACAAGTTTAGTTTAGTCCTTGGTTTAGTCCTGGTGTAGCCTTGCTTTAAACCAGAATTAGGCCAAGTTTAGTCCTGGTTTAGACCAGAATTAGAGCTGAACCCAGAATTTAGTCCTGGTTTAGATCTGGTTTAGTCCTGGTTTAGTCCTGGTTTAGTCCTGTTTTAGACGTGGTTTAGATCTGGTTTAGTCCTGGTTTAGTCCTGGTTTAGTCCTGTTTTAGACGTGGTTTAGACCTGGTTTAGTCCTGGTTTAGTCCTGGTTTAGTCCTGGTTTAGACCTGGTTTAGTCCTGGTTTAGTCCTGGTATAGACCTGGTTTAGATCTGGTTTAGTCCTGGTTTAGACCTGGTTTAGTCCTGTTTTAGACGTGGTTTAGATCTGGTTTAGTCCTGGTTTAGACCTGGTTTAGTCCTGGTTTAGTCCTGGTATAGACCTGGTTTAGATCTGGTTTAGTCCTGGTTTAGACCTGGTTTAGTCCTGTTTTAGACGTGGTTTAGATCTGGTTTAGTCCTGGTTTAGACCTGGTTTAGTCCTGGTTTAGTCCTGGTTTAGACCTGGTTTAGTCCTGGTTTAGTCCTGGTATAGACCTGGTTTAGATCTGGTTTAGTCCTGGTTTAGACCTGGTTTAGTCCTGGTATAGACCTGGTTTAGTCCTGGTTTAGTCCTGGTTTAGACCTGGTTTAGTCCTGGTTTAGTCCTGGTTTAGTCCGGTTTTAGACGTGGTTTAGATCTGGTTTAGTCCTGGTTTAGACCTGGTTTAGTCCTGGTATAGACCTGGTTTAGATCTGGTTTAGTCCTGGTTTAGTCCTGGTTTAGCCCTGGTTTAGTCCTGGTTTAGTCCTGGTTTAGATCTGGTTTAGTCCTGGTTTAGACCTGGTTTAGTCCTGGTTTAGTCCTGGTTTAGACCTGGTTTAGTCCTGGTTTAGTCCTGGTTTAGTCCTGGTTTAGACCTGGTTTAGTCCTGGTTTAGTCCTGGTTTAGACCTGGTTTAGTCCTGGTTTAGTCCTGGTTTAGTCCTGGTTTAGACCTGGTTTAGATCTGGTTTAGTCCTGGTTTAGACTTGGTTTAGTCCTGGTTTAGTCCTGGTTTAGACGTGGTTTAGATCTGGTTTAGTCCTGGTTTAGACCTGGTTTAGATCTGGTTTAGTCCTGGTTTAGACGTGGTTTAGATCTGGTTTAGTCCTGGTTTAGTCCTGGTTTAGTCCTGGTTTAGTCCTGGTTTAGACGTGGTTTAGATCTGGTTTAGTCCTGGTTTAGATCTGGTTTAGTCCTGGTTTAGTCCTGGTTTAGTCCTGGTTTAGACGTGGTTTAGATCTGGTTTAGTCCTGGTTTAGATCTGGTTTAGTCCTGGTTTAGACGTGGTTTAGATCTGGTTTAGTCCTGGTTTAGATCTGGTTTAGTCCTGGTTTAGTCCTGGTTTAGATCTGGTTTAGTCCTGGTTTAGATCTGGTTTAGTCCTGGTTTAGTCCTGGTTTAGACGTGGTTTAGATCTGGTTTAGTCCTGGTTTAGACCTGGTTTAGACCTGGTTTAGACGTGGTTTAGTCCTGGTTTAGTCCTGGTTTAGTTCTGGTTTAGTCCTGAGTCCTTCTGTGTCAGAAAACAGAACAGAAGAATTTTTTAGGATCTTTTTAACGTCTTTTTCTCAGTTTTTTGTTTCCTTTACAAAAACTTAAATGTCCTCTGTTCCTTTAACCCTGCCTTGTCCCTGCGTGTCCTCTGCTGGGGACCGTCCTAACTCCTGCTGCTGTCTCCGTTACTCGCTGTGTCCCGGGCGTCCTCATCCATCACTCGCTGCTGTCCCAGAGCGAGACGGGGCCCGGCGTCGTTTTAGCAAATCCAACCGTCCAATTATGCAAATGAGCTCAGTTTATTTAAAGTTTGCAGCGTCTCATTTTGAAAACAGAGTTGTGGCGTTTTAAAAAAGAAAAAGTGTGGAGCGTTTGACAGAAGATGAATCTGTTTTGGAAAAAAAGTTTTGTTTTTACTTGGAAATAAAAAAGTTACAGAGCAGCAGAGTGAATCCAGCTGGAATCAGGTTTAATAAATCATCTAGGATCGATTTTTACATTTTTTTCATGTATTTAACCCCATAGCACCCTCTGTTGCAAATATAATTCATACAATAATTCAACATAATTCAAAGGTCATGGCAAAAAAGTAGGAGTCTTTTTTTTAAATGTATTAACTAATTAATGAATGCTGCTTAACAAAAATATTGACAAATTTTTGTTCTTACCCATCCCCGTTGACTAAAATTTAGCACGGATGATTTTTTCCAACAAATATTTCTATGTCTGGGTTCTACGGAGTTAAAATAGGGCTGGGAATCTATAAAAAAATTAACAAATTAATTGCAAATCTGAAAAAAATGAATAACTACCAGTTATTTTTGTTAGTTTTATATTTTTAAAGTGACCCAGACCTAAAAGAGCTTTAAGAGGAAGAAGCTGAGGGCCAGTTTTCCTAACACATGAATGGATTTGGGCGATGAGAGGAAGAGGAGCGAGCACAGATGGTCTGTCGCCTCGAAGGTCGACCACAGCCATGTTACTGAGCCAGGAGAGCTAACGCCTCTGCCGCCACCTTTTCACCATCTCCTTTGTGTGTTTTTGATTATACTTTGTCCCATTTTACTTCCATTTTCATTTCTTTATAGCACAAACGCCCACAGCGGCTCTCAGTATTCACCTGAGTGTGTTCAAACAAAAGCGTAGGAAGTTATTATTCAGACGGCGTTTTACCCACAAACCTCTGCTTTCCTGCTTTTTGTCGACACATACGCCCTCGTTTTACAAACTGAAAAAAAGGAGCTCTGTGGGGATAAAGCTGAGACAGAAAACGGCGCTGATGGCTTCGAGCGGCGTTTGGAGGAAGCAGCGGGAGGAGACAAAGAGGATTAAAAACAGTTTATGTTAAAAATCTACGGTACAGATGGAGATTTATGCAGCAGCAGCTCAGGTTCACACACAAACCACAAAGGTCTGCAGTTTCCTCCGTTATCTGCGTACGGCGGTGGATGAATGAGTGAATGCTTGTGTGAGTGAATGTAAAGTGCTTTGAGTGCCCATGGAGGTGGGAAAACGCCGCAGTACTGCCGCCGCCGAGTCACGTTTACACAAACTCTGAGGTGTAAGGAAGACGACTGTAAACTGTAGTACCTGTGTTTGTCCAGCAAATGGCGCTGTGGGCCCCAAATGCTCCACACCACACAGAGAGTAAACAGCAGAGGAAGTGAGAGCTCCGTCTGTAACTGTAACTACTGTAGGATCTGTGGTTTTCTGGAGCCATTCTCATAAAAGTCACTAAAGCCTGGTTCACACGGCGAGATAATTCTGCTGATTTTTGACCCGATTCTCCTTCCGATAATTTTAAGGACGCCCCGATTATCGTAACGTCACTAAAGATAATCTGCTCTGATGTTCCTGCTGCGTGAGTTCAGAGAGCTCTGTCTGCTCAGAAGGACGTCAGGACCGCTCCCATGTTCCACATAACATAAATATATTCCACATGTCGGATTGTCCCGATATCGCAGCGTGTGGTGCGTCCCGATTACTTCTTGGTCGTCCGCCATCGTCACGTTTGTGTGCGTCACGTTTGTGTGCGTCACGTTTGTGTGCGTCACGTTTGTGTGCGTCACATTTGTGTACGTCACGTTTGTGTACGTCACGTTTGTGTGCGTCACGTTTGTGTACGTCACGTTTGTGTACGTCATGTACGTCACGTTTGTGTACGTCACGTTTGTGTACGTCACGTTTGTGTGCGTCACGTTTGTGTACGTCACGTTTGTGTACGTCATGTACGTCACGTTTGTGTGCGTCACGTTTGTGTGCGTCACGTTTGTGTGCGTCACGTTTGTGTACGTCACGTTTGTGTACGTCACGTTTGTGTGTGTCATGTTTGTGTACGTCACGTTTGTGTGCGTCACGTTTGTGGAAAATCTTCCGACAATTTTAAGATCTTGCCGTGTGAACCAGGCATTAACAGATATTACTGACAGTTACTGAGTGAATGTGAACGTATGAGACAGAAATATGAACGTATGAGGTATAAAAGCCTTGTATTTTGCGCTCCGGGGTCAGCTGACCTGTGCTCAGCAGTCAGCCAATCACAGGTCAGGTTTTCAGTGAGAGTGGTGTTAGTTTACAGACAGAAGAGCGGCTCAGAGCGGCTCCTGCTGTGAGACCAATGCTGCCTTCATGATACATCGGAATCTTGGAAATTCCGACCTCCGAGTCGGAAAAACGGCCTTGAACACCGTCTCAGGTCTGAATTTTTGCTGGGAAACTCGTGTGGAAGTGTTGGACTCCGAGCTCTTGAGTTGACGTCACAATCCTCTGTGAGAGGTAAACAGTGTGGCTACTAACATGGAAATAATCCTTTTTTAAAACAACAGATCTCATTCTTCTGCAAAAATGTCCTCATCTTTATAAAATGAATGAAGTTCTCAGTGCTGCAGCTCTGCAGAAACATCTCTGACTGATCATTTATCAGGAAATGACTAAAGTAGAAACCTCCCCTGATATAACTCACACCAAACACTTTTATCAAGGGATCCATTTGTTTCCTATCAAACAACATGAAAATGCAGATATGGTTTTGTTGTTATTGTGCGTGTATTTTCCGAGCTGAACTCGTGAATGGACGTTTTTCAGATGTCGGCTTTTTTAAGTCGGAACTTCATGCCGACTCCGATTCCGATGTATCATGAAGGCAGCACAAAACTCCTCCTCAGAGTTTTAAGAGAGTTTAAAAGATTGAGGACTTTGAAAACTTAAACCTCATCCGTGTGTAAACAAAAGGACAAAACACAATCAAAACTTTGTGTATTCGGCAAAACCTGTTGTTGTCTAAACTTCCCTCAGTCTCTGCTGCAGCAAAATCCCTCACATCTAACTCATTCATGAGAGAAATACTTTTACTTCTTTTACTCACAAGTACATTTGAAAGTGAGTACTTTTATACTTTTACCCAGGGGTGCAGCACAGATGCCTGGGCCCCTGTAGAAACCATCTTGGTGGGCCATTTTACAGCTTTTAAAAACATCAGAAAACATTTGTATTTACTGAGGCCATGAAGAAACAGGTGCAGAGGGCAGCAGAGGGCCTTTGAACATAATTTAAAGAAAAAAGCTGCTCACTTCCTTAAACTTTTTGTAAGACATCTACAAAAGTAAAAATGTCTGAGAGGAATCAGCTCACTTTAGCAATATCTCTCACACATATCCGAGGCTTTTTAAGGGCCCCTCCCTGCAGTGCCCCCCCTTTTACTTTTACTTGAATAAATATTTGCTCCTTTATTTGTACTTTTAGCGAAGTAAAAACATGGAGTACTTCTTCCACCTCTGCAGTTTCAGGATGGGGGCTGTGCATTAGGCAGGTGGTCGTAATGTTACGCCTGATTGTTGTACATCCGTTCTTTTTACTTTTATTCCTAAACAGTTGTAGTTACAGTAAAAGCCGCTGGGCCTGACGGGACGCGCCGTGTTTCGTGCTCACCCTGCCCCGGGCCGGTGTCCCGCGCCGTGACCTGACTCCGCTGTGTTGCAACAGAACTGAGAGGAAGTGGATGTTGGTTTGAGGAAACGTGACGAACGCTGAGCTGTAATAATGACAGTGGTTTATAAATAACAGGGCAGCAAACGTCACAGATGAGTTTCTGATGGTGATGAGAAGGTAAAATGTTCTTATTATGGGATATAACAGAGATCTAAAGGTGTTTCCAGGTCACAGAGGAAAGCAGGTGTAGCTTTATGACTTGTTTTTAGCACTGGGTCTTATTTTATTTTGGAAGGTCAGAGTTTTGTTTAATTAAAGAGTTCCTGGCTCAGAGCAAACAACGTCGCAGGGAAACTCCATGTCCTCAGATTTAGACCTGGGCCTTTAACAATCGATCCAGTTTATTAAAAACCGTCGGATTAACACAGGTTATAATGTTCCATGTTTACCAGGGATTGATAAAGAACAATTTGTTTATTTTTAGTGCTGTTTAGCTGAAATCTTTAGTCCTGGGGGTGTTGCGTACAAACAAAATGATGAATGAAAGTAATATTATTTCATTTTGGTGAGTCATAATCTATAAGAATTAAAAAAGAACTAGAATTTTTTTTTATTTTTATGTTGAGTTTAACTCCCAGGCCCTGGCTCCGTTCAGGATTTTTCAAATGCATTTTTTGTTTTCCATTTGGCATTTCCTATGCTAGAATTTTACAATTTCAGCAACACAACTGAAAAAAACTAAATATTCTGTAAATCTGGATCTGTAAATAGGGAATAATTCATCTTTTATGTACAAGGGTTAGAGGGTTAAAGGCGTGCTGTGTTTTTTACAGTGCAGTATGAAGTCATTCCTGGTTTGCTCACATTGTCTTTTTGTTTTTGACTAAAACGCTCGTCTCGCCCCTGAACAGTTAAAAACAAACCTATTGCAACACAACTCAGACAAATCCTTGGCAGTTCTGCACCGAGGTTAAATTTAGAATCCATGAGAGTCATGATTTTGGCTGAAAGCTATTTTCAGAACGAGTCTGACTTCGCTCCACAGCAGCGGCCTCTGTCAGGAAAGTTAGGTTTTTAGGAAAATTAAAAAGTAATGAGCAGATTTGTATGATTTTCTCATCAGTACCAGTTTGCAGCGTTTTGTTGCCGTCTGAACCTTTTTGAGATGTGTTGCTGCCATCAAATCCAGAATGAGCTCTTGTTTTAAATGCTTTTAACATTTGGTATGTCGTCTATGGCAGTGGTTCTCAATCTGTGGTACAGGTCCCACTGGTGGTACGCAGACTTTCACAGTTCTGCTTCTGGTTTAGTTTTAATGCTTTACTCCTTCATTTGATCTTATTTTGACCTGGTTTAGAACTTTGTTAATAGGTTTAGTTCCATTTTTCTGTTAATTCCTATTCCATGCCTTGGTTCAGACCTGGGTCAGTCCAGATTTAGACTGATTTAAGTCCAAATATTTGTGTATATTTTGATTCAGGCCTGTAGCTGTTTACATGTAGCTCCATCTTTCATCAAACTGACAGAGCGACTGAAGCTCTGAGGCTGATAATCCGATAACATCACAGCGTTCTCACTGAGCTTTTGTGAAGAAGCTCGGCCGTGAAGCGATGAGGCGAGATGCTGTTGTTTATACAGGCGACCGTGAGAGAGGAGCAGGAGGAGCAGGAGGAGCAGCAGGAGCAGGAGGAGCAGCAGGAGGAGCAGGAGAGAGCCACAGGGGCCAGAGCTGAGTGAAGTGGGCCACAGGTCAGGAGCGTGTGGCAGCACGAATCTGAAATCAGAAGCAGAGCTGAGAAAAGGATTTGTAAACTGTTTCCTCAGTGCAGGATTTCAGAACGGAGCCTACATTTATGAAGCACATTCAGTTCTTCAGGTTTTAATTTGTAAAATGTTGCTGTTTTACTGGAGTTTAATACAAATACACAGGTATTTATTCATTAGTATTTAGGAGCAATTTTGTGAAACTTTATTTGATTTTGTTTTTTATACAATTTGTGTATTTATCCTAAGAAAAAAAACATAAACATCATATTCGTTCACAGTGTTGACCTGTATCTAAAACAAACATGGCTGCTTTCTGCTGGTTTTCCATAAAAGCCCAGAATCCTGTGAATCTGAGCAGCTCTGTCCTTCTCAGCAGCAGAAGCCAGTTGTACAAAGACTTGTGAAAGAAAAAGTGGGTTTGTGTGAATGTGGAGGTTACGTGGGACGTCAGAGGGACTTTACTGTTGTTAAAATGGAAACAGGACAAAGACAAAAATCCCAACAACAACGAGGACTTCAGCAGAACCAACAGGAGACCAAGGAAAGACCTAAACACTGTTAATCAGAGACAAGTTTTTACATTCACTCTGTGGCCAGCGCTGCCTTGTTAACCTTTCAGCTTTCGCAAAACACACAACAGATAAACAAGACAGGAACCAGACTGTCCTGCTTTTGAAAAGGAACGAGGAGAGGCAGACTCACCAGGCAAGAACTAAACCAGGACTAAACCAGGAGTAAACCAGGACTAAACCAGGAATAAACCAGGACTAAACCAGGAGTAAACCAGGACTAAACCAGGACTAAACCAGGAGTAAACCAGGAGTAAACCAGGAGTAAACCAGGACTAAACCAGGAGTAAACCAGGACTAAACCAGGAGTAAACCAGGACTAAACCAGGACTAAACCAGGACTAAACCAGGAGTAAACCAGGAGTAAACCAGGAGTAAACCAGGACTAAACCAGGAGTAAACCAGGAGTAAACCAGGAGTAAACCAGGACTAAACCAGGAGTAAACCAGGACTAAACCAGGAGTAAACCAGGACTAAACCAGGAGTAAACCAGGACTAAACCAGGACTAAACCAGGAGTAAACCAGGACTAAACCAGGAGTAAACCAGGACTAAACCAGGAGTAAACCAGGACTAAACCAGGAGTAAACCAGGAGTAAACCAGGACTAAACCAGGAGTAAACCAGGACTAAACCAGGAGTAAACCAGGACTAAACCAGGAGTAAACCAGGAGTAAACCAGGACTAAACCAGGAGTAAACCAGGACTAAACCAGGAGTAAACCAGGACTAAACCAGGAGTAAACCAGGACTAAACCAGGAGTAAACCAGGAGTAAACCAGGACTAAACCAGGAGTAAACCAGGAGTAAACCAGGACTAAACCAGGAGTAAACCAGGACTAAACCAGGAGTAAACCAGGACTAAACCAGGAGTAAACCAGGAGTAAACCAGGAGTAAACCAGGAGTAAACCAGGACTAAACCAGGAGTAAACCAGGACTAAACCAGGAGTAAACCAGGAGTAAACCAGGAGTAAACCAGGAGTAAACCAGGACTAAACCAGGAGTAAACCAGGAGTAAACCAGGACTAAACCAGGACTAAACCAGGAGTAAACCAGGACTAAACCAGGAGTAAACCAGGAGTAAACCAGGACTAAACCAGGAGTAAACCAGGACTAAACCAGGACTAAACCAGTACTAAACCAGGACTAAACCAGGAGTAAACCAGGAGTAAACCAGGACTAAACCAGGACTAAACCAGGACTAAACCAGGAGTAAACCAGGAGTAAACCAGGACTAAACCAGGAGTAAACCAGGACTAAACCAGGAGTAAACCAGGAGTAAACCAGGACTAAACCAGGAGTAAACCAGGAGTAAACCAGGACTAAACCAGGAGTAAACCAGGACTAAACCAGGACTAAACCAGTACTAAACCAGGACTAAACCAGGAGTAAACCAGGAGTAAACCAGGAGTAAACCAGGACTAAACCAGGTCTAAACCAGGACTAAACCAGGAGTAAACCAGGAGTAAACCAGGACTAAACCAGGAGTAAACCAGGACTAAACCAGGAGTAAACCAGGACTAAACCAGGAGTAAACCAGGAGTAAACCAGGAGTAAACCAGGACTAAACCAGGAGTAAACCAGGAGTAAACCAGGACTAAACCAGGAGTAAACCAGGAGTAAACCAGGAGTAAACCAGGACTAAACCAGGAGTAAACCAGGACTAAACCAGGAGTAAACCAGGACTAAACCAGGAGTAAACCAGGAGTAAACCAGGACTAAACCAGGAGTAAACCAGGACTAAACCAGGAGTAAACCAGGAGTAAACCAGGAGTAAACCAGGAGTAAACCAGGACTAAACCAGGAGTAAACCAGGACTAAACCAGGAGTAAACCAGGAGTAAACCAGGACTAAACCAGGAGTAAACCAGGAGTAAACCAGGAGTAAACCAGGACTAAACCAGGAGTAAACCAGGACTAAACCAGGAGTAAACCAGGACTAAACCAGGAGTAAACCAGGACTAAACCAGGAGTAAACCAGGAGTAAACCAGGACTAAACCAGGAGTAAACCAGGACTAAACCAGGAGTAAACCAGGAGTAAACCAGGAGTAAACCAGGACTAAACCAGGAGTAAACCAGGACTAAACCAGGACTAAACCAGGAGTAAACCAGGACTAAACCAGGAGTAAACCAGGAGTAAACCAGGACTAAACCAGGAGTAAACCAGGACTAAACCAGGACTAAACCAGTACTAAACCAGGACTAAACCAGGAGTAAACCAGGAGTAAACCAGGACTAAACCAGGACTAAACCAGGAGTAAACCAGGAGTAAACCAGGACTAAACCAGGAGTAAACCAGGACTAAACCAGGAGTAAACCAGGAGTAAACCAGGACTAAACCAGGAGTAAACCAGGAGTAAACCAGGACTAAACCAGGAGTAAACCAGGACTAAACCAGGAGTAAACCAGGACTAAACCAGGAGTAAACCAGGACTAAACCAGGAGTAAACCAGGAGTAAACCAGGACTAAACCAGGAGTAAACCAGGACTAAACCAGGACTAAACCAGGACTAAACCAGGAGTAAACCAGGAGTAAACCAGGACTAAACCAGGAGTAAACCAGGACTAAACCAGGAGTAAACCAGGAGTAAACCAGGAGTAAACCAGGACTAAACCAGGAGTAAACCAGGACTAAACCAGGACTAAACCAGGAGTAAACCAGGACTAAACCAGGAGTAAACCAGGAGTAAACCAGGACTAAACCAGGAGTAAACCAGGACTAAACCAGGACTAAACCAGTACTAAACCAGGACTAAACCAGGAGTAAACCAGGAGTAAACCAGGACTAAACCAGGACTAAACCAGGACTAAACCAGGAGTAAACCAGGAGTAAACCAGGACTAAACCAGGAGTAAACCAGGACTAAACCAGGAGTAAACCAGGAGTAAACCAGGACTAAACCAGGAGTAAACCAGGAGTAAACCAGGACTAAACCAGGAGTAAACCAGGACTAAACCAGGACTAAACCAGTACTAAACCAGGACTAAACCAGGAGTAAACCAGGAGTAAACCAGGAGTAAACCAGGACTAAACCAGGTCTAAACCAGGACTAAACCAGGAGTAAACCAGGAGTAAACCAGGACTAAACCAGGAGTAAACCAGGACTAAACCAGGACTAAACCAGTACTAAACCAGGACTAAACCAGGAGTAAACCAGGACTAAACCAGGACTAAACCAGGAGTAAACCAGGACTAAACCAGGACTAAACCAGGAGTAAACCAGGACTAAACCAGGTCTAAACCAGGACTAAACCAGGAGTAAACCAGGACTAAACCAGGAGTAAACCAGGACTAAACCAGGACTAAACCAGGAGTAAACCAGGAGTAAACCAGGAGTAAACCAGGACTAAACCAGTACTAAACCAGGACTAAACCAGGAGTAAACCAGGACTAAACCAGGACTAAACCAGGAGTAAACCAGGACTAAACCAGGACTAAACCAGGAGTAAACCAGGACTAAACCAGGTCTAAACCAGGACTAAACCAGGAGTAAACCAGGACTAAACCAGGAGTAAACCAGGACTAAACCAGGACTAAACCAGGAGTAAACCAGGAGTAAACCAGGAGTAAACCAGGACTAAACCAGGAGTAAACCAGGACTAAACCAGGACTAAACCAGTACTAAACCAGGACTAAACCAGGAGTAAACCAGGACTAAACCAGGACTAAACCAGGAGTAAACCAGGACTAAACCAGGAGTAAACCAGGAGTAAACCAGGACTAAACCAGGACTAAACCAGGAGTAAACCAGGAGTAAACCAGGACTAAACCAGGACTAAACCAGTACTAAACCAGGACTAAACCAGGAGTAAACCAGGAGTAAACCAGGACTAAACCAGGAGTAAACCAGGACTAAACCAGGACTAAACCAGGAGTAAACCAGGAGTAAACCAGGACTAAACCAGGAGTAAACCAGGACTAAACCAGGACTAAACCAGTACTAAACCAGGACTAAACCAGGAGTAAACCAGGAGTAAACCAGGACTAAACCAGGTCTAAACCAGGAGTAAACCAGGAGTAAACCAGGAGTAAACCAGGACTAAACCAGGAGTAAACCAGGACTAAACGAGGACTAAACCAGTACTAAACCAGGACTAAACCAGGAGTAAACCAGGACTAAACCAGGAGTAAACCAGGACTAAACCAGGACTAAACTAGGAGTAAACCAGGACTAAACCAGGTCTAAACCAGGACTAAACCAGGAGTAAACCAGGACTAAACCAGGACTAAACCAGGACTAAACCAGGAGTAAACCAGGAGTAAACCAGGACTAAACCAGGAGTAAACCAGGACTAAACCAGGACTAAACCAGTACTAAACCAGGACTAAACCAGGAGTAAACCAGGACTAAACCAGGACTAAACCAGGAGTAAACCAGGACTAAACCAGGACTAAACCAGGAGTAAACCAGGACTAAACCAGGACTAAACCAGGAGTAAACCAGGACTAAACCAGGACTAAACCAGGAGTAAACTAAGTCTAAACCAGGAGTAAACCAGGACTAAACCAGGACTAAACCAGGAGTAAACTAAGTCTAAACCAGGAGTAAACTGTGCTGAACAGGAATAAAACTGGCTCTGAAATGAACTCTGACTGCAAAAGACTCCTGCGTACCGCCAGTGGGACTTGAACCACAGCTTGAGAACCACTGGACTGGGCTGTACTGCATCACTGTGTGTTATTAAGCTGTGGGTAACTGAGGCTCTCCACAGACCTCAGGGAACAAGATTCTTTAGGAATCAACAAGAAATCTCAACAAGAAATTGAAAAAGTGAGATTCTGAAAGAACTGTGAGCGCTGTCAGAGCGGGACGTCCCGGTGCTGAGTCTGTTTCTTGTCCTGGATCTAAATCCTCTGAGAATCTTCCAGGTTAAGAAGTCCTCAGTCTAAACTTAGTGCTTTAGAGCCGCGTCTGTAAATCTGCCTCAGATCTGAGTCCAAACCCAAACAGTGGCCGACAGTGAGAGAGATAATCTGATGAGACCCCCATCCCGTCACCCTCCACTGCTCCCTGCAGCGCCAGCCGTCCTGGGACACCCAGAGGAGCGCTGAAACTCTGGGAATGGGAAAATCACCCCATCCCTCCATCGTCTGCCTCTGATCCAGGACCGGGACCGGCAGAGAACCCTGAGGCGTTCCCAGATCCACAGTCCCTGCAGCCTGTCCCAGGTCTTCCCCGGGGCCTCCTCCTGGGACATGAACACCTCCCCGGGGAGAGACCAGGAGGCTCTGGAACAGCTGCACAAGGCTCAGCTCCTCTCGATGTGGAGGAGCAGTGGCTGATCCTCAGTGATCCTCTGCTGCTGCTGAGATGTTTCACCTCCTTCTGTCAGGGAAACAACATCGCTCTACATCTCATCAGACTAACCCTAACCCAGACATGCAGCTTATTGTTTTAGTTTCCTCTTTTACTGCTGTTTATATCTACAGTGTTTTTATTGTTAGTATTTATCAGGTTTTATTTAGGATGGATCCATGTGTTGTTTTATTTAAAGCTTGTGCTTTGTAGGTTTTGTTTGTTTAAACGTTGACTGTGCACTTTGAGCTCTTTGCAACTGTTTTCCAATGTGGTTCTTTTTAATAAAATGGCAAATAAACTGAACATAAGTGAGAGGAGGAACATAGGTGAGAGGAGGAACATAGGTGAGAGGAGGAACATAGGTGAGAGTAGGAACATAGGTGAGAGGAGGAACATAGGTGAGAGGAGGAACATAGGTGAGAGCAGGAACATAGGTGAGAGTAGGAACATAGGTGAGAGGAGGAACATAGGTGAGAGGAGGAACATAGGTGAGAGCAGGAACATAGGTGAGAGTAGGAACATAGGTGAGAGGAGGAACATAGGTGAGAGGAGGAACATAGGCGAGAGGAGGAACATAGGTGAGAGGAGGAACATAGGTGAGAGCAGGAACATAGGTGAGAGTAGGAACATAGGTGAGAGGAGGAACATAGGTGAGAGGAGGAACATAGGTGAGAGGAGGAACATAGGTGAGAGCAGGAACATAGGTGAGAGTAGGAACATAGGTGAGAGGAGGAACATAGGCGAGAGGAGGAACATAGGTGAGAGGAGGAACATAGGTGAGAGCAGGAACATAGGTGAGAGGAGGAACATAGGTGAGAGGAGGAACATAGGTGAGAGGAGGAACATAGGCGAGAGGAGGAACATAGGTGAGAGGAGGAACATAGGTGAGAGCAGGAACATAGGTGAGAGTAGGAACATAGGTGAGAGGAGGAACATAGGTGAGAGGAGGAACATAGGCGAGAGGAGGAACATAGGTGAGAGGAGGAACATAGGTGAGAGCAGGAACATAGGTGAGAGTAGGAACATAGGTGAGAGGAGGAACATAGGTGAGAGGAGGAACATAGGCGAGAGGAGGAACATAGGTGAGAGGAGGAACATAGGTGAGAGGAGGAACATAGGTGAGAGTAGGAACATAGGTGAGAGGAGGAACATAGGTGAGAGGAGGAACATAGGCGAGAGGAGGAACATAGGTGAGAGTAGGAACATAGGTGAGAGGAGGAACATAGGTGAGAGGAGGAACGTAGGTGAGAGGAGGAACGTAGGTGAGAGGAGGAACGTAGGTGAGAGGAGGAACATAGGTGAGAGGAGGAACGTAGGTGAGAGGAGGAACATAGGTGAGAGGAGGAACGTAGGTGAGAGTAGGAACATAGGTGAGAGGAGGAACATAGGTGAGAGGAGGAACGTAGGTGAGAGGAGGAACATAGGTGAGAGGAGGAACATAGGTGAGAGGAGGAACATAGGTGAGAGTAGGAACATAGGTGAGAGGAGGAACATAGGTGAGAGGAGGAACATAGGCGAGAGGAGGAACATAGGTGAGAGGAGGAACGTAGGTGAGAGGAGGAACGTAGGTGAGAGGAGGAACGTAGGTGAGAGGAGGAACGTAGGTGAGAGGAGGAACATAGGTGAGAGGAGGAACGTAGGTGAGAGGAGGAACATAGGTGAGAGGAGGAACGTAGGTGAGAGGAGGAACATAGGTGAGAGGAGGAACGTAGGTGAGAGTAGGAACATAGGTGAGAGTAGGAACATAGATCTCCTGTCAGTCTCAGCTCCTTCCTTCCCTCACTGAGAACAACACCTGGAGACCTCATCCCCAACTCTGAAAAAAACTGAGACACTGTGTAAAATGTAAATTAAAACAAAATCCAAGGGTTACTTTTATGAATTTACAATAGAATATAAATATTATCAGAAAAAAGTATTATTATTGATGGTGAGATATGAGGTCTGTGAGTTAATGGATGAACTATGGACTAGAAGATTTGTGTCCAGGAATACGTCTTTAGTATTGCGAGACAGGGCCATTTGTTGATTTAAACAGGATCATTGTGATGGTGCGACTGATTCTAATCATGTGTGCTGTTGGTGATGGCTGCTGTGAAAATTCAGCGAACCGTTTGCTCTAAACTTGTTAAAACTCGTGTATTTTTATGTTTCCATGCAAATCCAAGCTTGTAACGTCGACTTAAAGTTAAACACAGCTGAAAGTATGAATCAGTTTTGTGAATGGCTTCAGGGTAAAACCGGTGTTCACACACATTTAGTGTGAAAATGTGACGTGACATTACTTTGACTCAAAGTTTTAGGAGGAAACCAAACCAGCTTCACAAAAGTACAAAGAAAGTGTCGCATAAAACTTTGCTCAGCTTAAGACAAAAGGCAAATAATCGATTCATTTATCTGTTTCCTTTACTTCAGGAGTAAAATGGCATCATGCAAAAAGTTTAAGGGATATAAACAGCACTTTTTATTTGTTTATGTTCAAAAGACGACAGTAGAATTGCCCTCTGCTGCCCTCTGCTGGTCTCTTCTCCTGTTTCTTTATGATTGCAGTAGAATTCTTATTAAAAATGTTCTCTTTTAGTCAGATAATGTTTTAAAAATGTAAAACTTGCAATGCTGTTTTAAAAATATAAATAAAAGCAGAATGTAAATAAATCAGTGAGGCCCAGGTCTGTGCAGTCCTCAGTCGTTTGTTCCACTGCGATGTTCTTTACCTAATCACAAACATTTAGGTTTTTAAACATTTAGGTTTCACAATCTTGTTCACAACATAACTTTATTAAACCCAATTAAATACATTTCACATAAAATATCAGAATACTTCACTGACCCAGTAACCAGGGGTGAAAGGTAACAAAATACTTTTACCCACAACATATTCATCAGTTTTGAAGGGAAAAAGTATTACACAAAGTCTGTAGTAGTAGTTATAGTAGTAGTAGTAGTAGCATCAGACATAGTAGTTGTAGTACAAGTTGTGGCAGCAGTAGTGGTCATAGTACTTGTAGTAGAAGAAGTAGATTATACAATGCACACACAAAAAATCAATATCGGCATTATTCAGATTATTAATCTTGATTTGAGAATATTTTTACTGGATTGTATTTATTTACTGTTAGGCTGAGATTATTTGACTTATGAAATTTGACTTGAAATAAGTAAAAATGGCTTAAAGCAAGACAGAAATAATCTTGCAAGAGGTCAAATAATCTCAGCCTAACAGTAAATAAATACAATCCAGTTTAAAAAAATATGAGAAATACTCAAATCAATATTATTAATCTGAATTCAACTCAAAGCTGATATTGATTGTTTTACAGTGCACTGTGCATTTACAAAAAGCAACTATTAGTTTTATTTTTAAGTTTTACCTGAGTACACATCTAAAGTACTTTTTCTACCTCTGTCCATGACTCACTTTTAAATCCAGACCCGATGAGAGTCCAGGTCCAAACCAAGTCTTAGACCGGGCTCTGAGGGTTTTCTGGATCTGCAGAGGATGTCCTTAACAAAAGATAAAGTGGTCTTTAGTCTTTTTTATATGGAGCACTTGAGCTTTGCTGAAATCCTTCCTCTACCTGGCAACCCGCTCCTGGTGTAGGGCCCCGCTCTGAAACAAGAGAGAAATGTGTGAAATGTGTTTGTTTACAGTGCAGCAGCTCGTCCTTCATCTGCTGCCGGTTCTGTTGAGTAATCCTGACTCTTAACTAAATCCACTTGAAATGAGAGCTGCTGAGGGCTTGGATAAGGTTTGATAAGATCGGCTGCGTTCTCACAACACCGGCGTCACAGATGTTCACCAGATTAACCACAAACTGGCAACGCACGAGCTTTAAACAAGGAACCAGAGCCAAATGTTCCAAACACTTTAGATCAAGTTCAACACCGAGCGTCACAGACCAGAGAGCGATGTGTGGTAGCTCAGTAGGTTAGGTCAGTGCTTCCCAACCTGCGGGTCAGGAGCCCTACTGGGGGTCGCCAAAGCTTCACAGTGGGTCACGAGGGCGTCTTAAAAAGCTAGAAGCTAGAGCTGAGTAACACAAGGAAACCTGGCAGTGGTCACAGAGAATGTTTTTAGAAATCACTGAAAATAGATTAAAAATCCATCTGTGAGGTTTCTGTTCTGCAGTGAAATTTACCCAATAAATAAATTATTTTTTCTTACTAAGGTCAGGGAGGAGAAGGGCGGGGAACCTCTGGGTTAGGGTCAGGGGCTCAGTTTTTGGGTTTTACTTAACTGTAAAAAAAAAAAAAAAAAAACTCAAGGCAACAGGATCACTAGAGATTTTGGAGTTTTGGGGCTGACTCAAAATCTCAGGTTTTCAACAACTCATATTTTTTGTTCACCTAATTTAACATTCATACATTTATTTTAAGTTTTACTCTCTATCATTATTTTGTTTAACTTATCTTACAGCCAACGTACTCTCCTCTGTTCAGAATTCTTTCTATTCTTTTGTTAAATTTAGACTATTTTATTTTTATTCTTATAATAATAATACTTTTTCTGAACAATGGATAATAACTAGTAACTACCAGTTATTAATCACATTATGAATTCACGTACAAACACAAAATTGTAAATTTAGAACATTTACTTTGAATTAACCTTCACATATTTTACTGTAAACTTGTGCAATGCAAACAAAACTTGCAAAGAAAATAAATGAAGTCTCTTTGAGAGTTGTAACTGGTCTTCATTGACAAAGTTTGCCTAAAAAAGCTCCGGGTGCTTAGCTTTGAGATGATGTAAGGGACGAGTTCCTGCAGTGGTATCTGAACTCATCCTTGCATAGACTGCACATAACTTTAGTGTTGTGTATATTGCTGTGTGGTGATGATTTGAAGCAGATTTGTCCATTTAGCGATGTGTCTTTGGTCTCGTGTTGCTTTAGCTCGGTCACTCGTTGCACTGTTGTTACCCACAGGAAACAGAAATGTGTCGTCTTCTACGCTGGCGCGGCGCGTTGCTGCCTCTGTCACTGTCATCGTGGAGTTACTTTGAGAAATGCCTGAATTTATTTTGAGCATGCAGACAAACTTATGCATGGAACAGACAGAAGCAGTTTGTTTAAGCTCAGGTGAACATTTGAACACAGCATGGACTGAACAGGAATCAAAGGAAAACACTTTATTTCTGCAGCAGTCTTGGATTAAATGGTACGTTGTGAATTAGTGACATTCGGCGTGAAGGGGTTAATACATGGATTTCTTACAGACAGACCGTTATTTTTGTGTGGTACCTTGCCGTGTTACGTGATGTTACTGTGATGAGTTTGTCAGCAGGTTTTGGAGCTGTACTGCTCCAGGTAGGAAACCATCTGCAGTCACGGTACGACACAGAAATATTGGTCTGGCTAAAAGAAATCCACGTATCAGTGTTGAGAAAATGTGTTTCATTAGGAACTAATATCAATATTATTAAGAGGCTGAATTCTTAGTCTTCCCTCAGCAATCAGTTGACTTCTTCCTCTTGATTTGAGGTCAAATTACTCTTACGTACTGTATTTAGACTCTTTCAGCTTTTACTAACAAGCTTTAAAGAGCAACACACAGAGCCAGCGTCTGCTTCCAGCTTCACACAGAGCTGTGGAAAACAATCACGTCTTTAAAACTCCCATAAGCTAAAACTACAATATTAAACCTCTCTATCCCCTGTCGATCGTAAAACCAATTTATGTCTTACACCGATTACTTTGGATCAGGCCCGACCCAGCCGCCGTCTTGTAACTCCATCTCTCTGCAAATCCCTCGATCTCGGCGCTAACAAAAGCTTAGCACAAATCATTTCCACGCAGAGGAGATGTGGGGCCTGAGGGGAGTGTTAGCAGAGTAAAAGCCGGCCTGGGACGACTCTGAAACAATGGACTCCTGTGCGTTTTGTGACAAGTTGGGACTCGAGTGAGACGCCCGTTTTTCAGTGCAGCTTTGTCCCGCTCTTGTTTATGTGTGCACTGAATCTGTTGTGTAACTTTGGCTCGAGGGGGGGAAATGTGAGTGTATACAGAGACGGAGGTGGGGTTATCTGCAGATGTACAAGATAATACTGCATAAGGACTGATAATGGCTAATTGAATAAGACTTACTGATAAGACACGAGGCTTTAGTTGTCAGTCATAATGTTTTTACTACACAGCTATTACAGTAATTAGCTCCCTCCTAGTGCCACTTGAAAAGCATAAAATGGTCCCTTATTTTGAAATTATCTTTAAAATCAAGTCATAAATCATAATAGGCTAATACATGATGACTTTACAAGAATTTATATAAACACAGTAGCCTTACATGTGCTGTTTTTGATCCCAGGAAGCCACTTTAACAGACGAGAATCATGACAATCAAGCTTTTGACAATGACATTACCCCCATTGGCTGTTTGTCTACACAGCTTGTCAACAGATGCACACAGGTTTAATATAAAATGTAATGTAATTTGTGTGACCAAGTAAAAGTTATTAAGTTAAAAACTAGGAGACTTTTTGTACAGACAAAATGCACAAATTTATTCTTTATAAAAATGTTAAAATGACCTCAAGCAAATTCAATAAAATGCAAGATACCGAGCAGAGGCTGAATTAAATTCATTGATGGGCAAGATTTCTTAAAAACAAGGTGTCTGGAGACTGTGCCAGAGTTAGCCAAATAGATAAATGCGAATATAAAATATAATAAAACACAGCAAACTAAACCCAAAAGATGGCCTTAACATGCGGCCAAAAGAACAAATAAAACACACAATGGCAACTCTAACTCAATTCTAAACAACCAAACAATACTACTGGCCCAAACAAAAAATAGAACTCAATGAAAACCAGGGAAAAAATAGTGGCCAGCTCTTAAGCTGCATGAAGTGATACTTTAGCTGTGGAACTATTTCCAAACAAGGTTTGAGGCCTGCAGGTGACTGGACCTTCTTTTGAATTATTCTCTCACACGCAGATCTGCTGCTTTTAAGCCTGGCTCCTGGCTCTTACTGCGCTCTCCTCAGACACATGTGGAGTGGAATGAGTGAAAGGCAGAGATTCCCCTCCCACTGCTTTTTCAAATCTTTGCCCCTCCCATCAACTTCCTCTTCCTGGTCTACCCTTTCACATTTGGAAAAACGTTGGAGAGTTTGATGTGACTGTGTAATGCTATAGTTCTAGAGAAAATGGAACACAGTGGACCATTACAAATTGATTAAATACATCGTATGCAGCTTTTAAAGCATGTTTTTGTCATTTACAGTGTGTAATTGTTAACTTTTAGAAGTGTTCACAGCAAATCCTCTGCCTCCATCAAACCTGATCCTCTGCTCTCATGTTTTCTTTCACCACATCCATAAATCTCCTTGGTTCTCCTCTTAGCCTCCTGCCTGACTGTAGAGGTCGACCCAAACGGGTTTTTCTGTGTCCGATGCTCATTTTTTAAATTCATTCAATGCCAATTTTTGGGGGCTGATATGTTAGGCCAATGTTCTTCATTTTATGAATGAAGTAATACAGCCATTTGTTTTAGTAATGTTTATTAAAACAGAAACAAATTTGTTAGAGAAGTGAGAACAGTTTGGAGAAAAACATTAATTCTCTCTCAGTCAGACTCTGTGCAGGCAGAGCGTGGGGAGAGCTACAAAATGCTTTATCTTTTTATTGCCGTTTTGAGTTTTTCAGAGATAAAGAGATTTTGGACGTTTCCTATAAACTGCACAGTAAGAGCCCAAACTGAGGCAAGATGGTTGGAGAAGGTGAGGTCCTTCAGTCACACTGAGCCTAGACATGAACCTGACCAAAAATCTGCATAAAAGTACAAGAATCAGCCAAAATGCAAAAATTACCCTGATATATCCGCCAACTTCTACCTGGGAGCTCTAACCTCACCATCTTTTTACCCATACATTCACTATCCCTCCTCTGTACAGGTCCAAACCATCTCAATCTGGGAAATCTGACTTTATCTCCAAAAAACATAAACAAATACATAAATGTAACATGAGCGGTACCTCTGACATACTTTTTTCTTATATTATTGCATGACAAACTTTTTGTGAAAGGCATAAAGTCTACAAAAGACATCAGATGTTTTTTGTTTTTTTTTATATTGGACAGGAAACGTTTAATATGATGATTTATATTTTGTTTAACACATTCTTATGGTCTAGCATTTCATTGCCTCTCTCTTCTCTCTCTGCTCACAGATCTTGGCAGCTCCCAAGATGGCGTCCTGCGGTACCACGCTCCTAACACTGGCACTTCTTCTCTTCCTCCTCCACGTCATCAGATGTCAGGGGAGTTTCCTCAAAGGCAAAGACGGTTCTCCGATGAGGTTCACCCACCATCTCTACAACGCCTCCATCAACGAAAACTCTGCCCCTCGGACCTACGCGGAAACGCCGGTCAAAATGGGCATCGAGTTATTAGATCTGCTGTGGGAGGTCAAATACGACATAGTCTCGGGCGATGACGATGAGATTTTCCAAGCAGAGGCATACAAAGTTGGGGATTTTGCTTTTCTTAGGATCAAAACGCGAAGCAGTAACTCAGCTTCTCTCAATAGGGAAGTTCAAGATATCTATACCCTGACTGTGGAGGCGACTGAAAACACTTTTGACTTGAAAGCCAAAACTAAAGTCTTGCTCCAAGTTCTTGATACCAACGACCTTAAACCGCTTTTTTATCCTGCCTCCTATAGCGTAGTAATTAGCGAAGATTCATCTCTTCAAACTAGCGTGGTTAAAGTTAGCGCTACAGACGCCGACTTGGGAAGCAACGCTGAGTTTTATTACTCCTTCACAAGCCGCTCTCACCCGTTTGTCGTCGATCCATTTACGGGAACGGTTAGCTTGTTCAAGAAGCTAAACCACACTAGAAGTGAAAAATATGACCTCACTGTTTTAGCCGAAGACCGGACCAAGAAGATTTCCGGTGTGCAGAAATTCGGAAATGTGGCTAGAGTGACGGTAAATGTACAAAAGATGAACAAAAGTCATCCAGTTATCGCGCCGACTCCCAAAACTACAGTTTCATCAGACGGCAAAGTAACAATCAATGTTCACGTTGAATCAGGAGTCAAACCAGTCGAAACGCTTAATATCATTGGAGGAGATTTGCATAAGTATTTCGAAATAATCCCCTCAGGTGTGCATGGCGATGACTTTCAGATAATATCTACAAAGAAAATTAGCTGGCCTGAAATACCTTATGGGCTGAATCTGTCCCTACAAGCAAAAGACAGTAGTTTTCCGAGTTTACTATCTCCTGTTACGCTAGTCCATGTTCCCGCCGTCCATTACACACCATTGGCATTTTTGGAAGACACCTACATTGTTGCTTTGAGTGAGTTTTCGCCGCCCAAAACGCATGTCGTCAAAGCGTCAGTCAATCCCAGCTCCTACAATGTGACGTTTAGCATCAAAGCTAATCCGGATTCGACCAAATTCAAGATTAACCACAAGACTGGGATTATCGTAACCACGGATTATTTTGATTTTGAGGCGAAAAATCGATATGAGTTCGACGTGATCGCCAATAACGGACAAGCGGAGACTCACATCGTGGTTGAGATAACAGATGAAAATGACAACTGCTCCACAGTTTGTTAAGAGTTCATATCTGGCCACGTTGGATGAGAACACTCCGGTCGGCAGCAGCGTTTTAAAAGTAGGCGCTATCGATAAAGACTTTGGCAAGAACAGCTTTGTGACCTATTCGATTGCTAACACAAGCCCTGTGCCATTTGCCATAGACCCGTTCACAGGCGTCATATCAACTTCTGAACATCTAGATTATGAACTAATGAAAAGACAGTATCATCTCAGGATTTGGGCGTCTGATAGTGGAAGTCCGTTTAGTCAAGTCAGCGAATGCCCTGTAACTATCACTTTGAACAATATTAATGATAACGTACCATTGTTTGAAAGGGTGGGCTGCAATATAACCATCCCTCTGGACTTGCAAGTTGGTCAGACAATAGTCAAGCTATCCGCCATTGATTTAGACGAGCTGCAGCAGCTGAAGTACGTAATCGAATCCGGGAACGAACTTGACATTTTCACCACAGACTCTTCGGGTGCGATCACGCTAGACAAGCCAATCCCACCCAGTTCAAATGCTTTTAATCTGAAAGTTCTAGCCACAGATGGGAAGCACCAATCGGAAGCTTCCATAGTGAGGGTTACCGTTACGAATAGAGGAGAGGAACCGACGCTGAACTGCCAAGAAACTGGGATTTTTAAGCAAGTTACGGACAAGCTAATCGAGTCCATCACACCAATTTTAACCAGTCAAGAAGACATCTTTTCAGACTTGTACATCACTAACAGACATTCACCTAAGTTTAATCTAAGCATACCTGGCTTCCATTGATCTCACAGAGGATTATCCGCTAAATTCGACTATACTTCAATTCAAAGCTACAGACGGCGACGCTGGATTAAACGGTAAACTTGTCTATGCTATTTCAAGCGGCAACGAAGATGGCTGTTTCGCTATCGACACTTTTTCTGGCGACTTGAAACTCGTTTGCCCACTAGATCGGGAAACAAAAGAGTTTTATATTTTGAACGTTACTGTTTCGGATCTAGGAACGCCGCAGAAACTGGCTTGGAAGCTTATTGCAGTGAATGTAATGGACGTCAATGACAATCCTCCAGTTTTTAGCCAACCTAGATTTGTGATAAGGATCCCAGAAAACATTGAAGTAGATTCTGTTATCTTTACAGCGCGAGCTATTGACCTCGATAGTGAGACCAATGGGAATGTACAATACTCTCTTTTGACGTCGACCGACTTGTTTACAGTTGACGAACTCACCGGAGAAGTGGCCGTGACAAGCCGCTTAGATCGAGAGACACTGCCAAGACACGACCTGAAGATCGAAGCGAGAGATCAAGCTAAAGTCGGACTCCAGTTGTTCTCCACGCTGGATTTGGTCGTCATTGTGCAAGACATAAATGATAATGCTCCCAAATTCATACCGAAAGTGTACAAAATTAAAGTCCCGGAGGATGTACCGGTTGGGACACTTCTAGTTTGGTTGGAGAGTGTTGATTTGGATCTCGGGAGTGGCGGACGCGTGACATATAATCTGAAAAACACGGAAAACGGGATCTTCCATCTCGACTCATCCACTGGAGCTCTGACGCTTGAAAGAGAACTGGACTACGAAAGGCGGCCAGCGTACAATTTGACGGTCCGAGCGGTGGACCACGGTCTTCCTCGGTCGCTGTCTTCGTCCTGTTACGTGGAAATTGAGGTCCTAGATGTGAACGAGAACCTCCACAGGCCGGTGTTTTCGGAGTTTGTCTACGATACGATTGTGATGGAGGATGCGCCGATCGGGACGTCTGTGGTGACGCTCACCGCTTCGGACAAAGATCTGGGAAGAGACGGAGTCGTGAGGTTCCACATCCACGACGGATCTGGACTGGGACTCTTCACCATTGACGAGGAATCAGGTAAAGATTATACTTTTGTTTATCCTTGTGCTATATTTGGTCTTTTTATACATGCACTGAATACTTAAAAAGACTGCAGTGACTCTGAACTTTTCAAACCAAGTACCACCACATAAAATATTTGGCCTTCAAACCATCTTCAGTGGAGTAAAATGGGACTTTACCTGGGATTAAACCAGGTCTAGGACAGATCTAAAACAGGACTAAACCAACACATAACCAGGACTAATCCTAAATCAGGTCTAAAACAGCTCATAACCAGGATAAAACTAGGACTAAACCAAGACTAAATCACAACTAAACCTGGACAAATACTGGACAAATCCAAAACTAATCCAGGATTAAATCAGGTCTAAGCCTGTGCTAAACTAGGTCTAAACCAGATTTAGCCCAAACAAAAGTGGAACTCAATCAGGAATAAAACTGGCTCTAAATTAAAGGGCAAAATATTACGGTTTTATTTATCTTTTTAAACCAATCCTGGCCGCCGCTAGAACAGAGTTGTGTGTTTTACAAGCTCTGAAAACATTATGGGACTAAAAGAGAACATTTTTAATAAGAACTCTACTGGTGCCTTAAAGAAACAGGTAAAGAGACCAGCAGAGGGCAGCAGAGGGCAGCAGAGGGCAGAGCTGTTGTGGTCTTTTAAACAGAAATAGAACGAGTGCTTTGGCACTTTCTTAAATTTTACTACAAAATGAAAAATGCTCTGAGGAATCAGTGGAGCCTGTACTCTGTAGAAAAAGAAAAGAGAGTGGATGGCTGGAGTGGTTCTGTGCTGGGCGTTCTGAAGCCTCAGAAACTCAGCGCCAGAGACTATAGGATTAATGAAACAGGTGCGAATGAAAGAAAACACAACCCCAGGTCTGTTTTTGGTAAGGAGCAACATTATAACATGGGAGAAGACTCAGAATTATCTATTTTGTACAGAAAAATTAAATAAACTCCATCAGGATTTTACCTCCTGACCACCAGAAGAAACCTGGACCACAGTTTGAGAACCATTGCCTTAATTCCCTGCATGTTGTCTTATCCTCTTTCATGCACTAATCTTTTCTTTAACTTTATCACCATTTCAGACGTACAACCTTGAAAACATGAACTATCTTATCTCCTCTGATTGATTTAGCATCAGGTCATTTTCCTTACAGAGATTAATGTCAAAAAGCTTTTTGCCAAAACACAGCCCCAACAACTTCCACCTTTCTGAAATATAGCTTAAAATCCAAATGAAACGTAGCAGATGCAATCCTGTTTTTGCAGGCCAAAAGTCTCTTGGAGATTGATCATAAAAGCTTTAAAATAACATGCCCAGGTCCGTTTTTCACAGCCATAAATCTGCTGCAGCTGACGATGGGACGGGACACGCTCAGGGTTGTACAACGTGACATTTCCTGTGCAAATTCATTTTACTTTGTACATTTTTCCACCAGAAGATACCCGAGTCCCCTTCAGTGGATCCTGGTGCATGCCATTAACCGCACGCTGCACTCGAGGCTGAGAGATAAAATCAGGGCAGGGAGAGTTCTCTGTCATAATGGGCCATGCTAAAATAAATCTCTCACTACATTTTTAAGAAGGTCCCTGGGGTGAGCCCACTTTAACCTGCAGCAGGAGCTGATGGCTGCAGAGATTAGTTTGTTTGCATTGCTGTCCCTCCATAGATCTCTTTATTCTATGGTAGCTTTTACAAAAGACGAATTAGCATTAGCCACAAAAACTGTGTGCTGTTATTTAAAGTAAATTTAATAGAAATAAAATACAACAATAAATGAGAGAAAAATGCCACTCTTGGGTCTATACTTCCAATAATGTTTTGTTGGTTTAAAAGACAAACAATATACTCTATATCAGTGGTTCTCAAACTGTGGTGTGGGTACCACGGCTGGTACATAAACATCTTCTGGTGGTACTCAAGAGTCTTTTGCAGTTCAAGTCCTGGTTTATTCCTCACACAGCCCTAACTTTTTAGTCTCCCCTTTCGCCCTAAGCACAAAAAATGCACCAATAAAAACTGCTGTAGTTAATAATTCCACTTTTTTCATGGTTACAATGATTAACTTCAGTCCTCATCATACACAGCAAAAATTATTCTGTTTATGAAATTTAACCCCTTAAATTGAGTTTATGTGGTGCTGTAAGAACTACATTTTGGATTTGTGCTCACGCAAACACAAACAAACTCATTTCTCAACAAACACTTTCACACCAATTTATGACAAAAACTCACCCAAATCATTTTAGTTCAAAACATGTTTTTATTTTCCTTGTAGGCTTGATCATTTATACAAACACTAATGTGGCCATCTCCACATTTATATCTCTGTCTAACATATATGGGGGAAATGGCGCCACCTAGTGAAAAACAATAAAAACTAAAATTCTAATCCCTCACTGTCATGAATCCATGAAATGATTGATAAAAATGTGACATTATATTGCAGTGACAGTGGAGAATAAAAATGTTGTTTTAATGGGAGTCAATGGCACAAAAAATGTCTTAGGGGTAAAAGTAGGACGTTTTTTAAGAGAATTAAAAAAAAATCCTGAAATCTGAAAATTCATCCAAAAATACACACCTGAGGCAAAATCTATGTCATTTGAATCAACACAGCAAAAGTTATCCACAAAAAAACTGCTGCAAAACATCAAAAACTGTCTTAGGGCTGAAGGAGGTTAAATTAGTTTAGAGCCAGTTTTATTCCTGCTGGTTTAGATTACCGTTTACTTCTGGTTTTGTTTTGGTGTAGTATTGGTTTTGTCCTGGTTCAGCCTGGTTTAGTCCTACTTTTAACCCTGTTATAGATATAATTTAATCCTGGTTTACTTCTGACAAAATCCTGGATTCGGCCTTTGCTTTTCTCTTATTTATTAATGAATTTTTCTGTTAATTCCTTACTTACTTTAGAGTTAGACAAGATTTAAGCTCATTTAAGTCCAAATATTTTCTGAGTTGGTGTGAAAAGTTTGAGAATGACTGCTGTAAATAAATGTTGCTCAACAGACTTTGCTAAAAGACGCTACAGACATCAGTATTTTTGGCACAAACCCAGACTTTTCCAGAAAAACAAACAGTGTCAGAGTCGTGTTAGTTCCTCCAACGTTCAGGATATTAACTGTGATCGCGGTTAATTCCCAAGGCGTGGCAGCAGGATCCAAACATGTTGATACTAGAGACACGTTCAAACGTACAAAAAAAAAAAAAAAACTAGTTCTTTGAGAGCTTTTAACTTTGGGAAAACATGTTTACTGTAATTAGAAGCCATAGCGTTAAAGAAAAAGTCACACTTGGCTGAAATAAGACCTGAGGAGTGCACAGACGACAGAGGGTCAAAGGTTAGAGTCCACTCTCTGTTACTGTTCCTGTGTGTCCTTCTGAATGTGTTTAAAATAATTTTAAGTTTTAAAGTAATTAGAAAGTTACAAACAAATTTACAAAGTCCAAAATTTTGCAACAGAGAGGACACTAAATCTGAGAGATACAGCAGTGGTGTTTTGGTAAATGTCTGCTTTAACTGAGAATAAAAGAGGTACCAATGCCACACTTCAGCTCAGAAAATGTCCCAGAAAATATAAAAAATATAAAAAAACAAAAACTTAAAGTTTCTCAGACTGGGTTAAAATCACTCAAATATTATTTCAACCAGGAGAGGCTTAAAAGGAACTCAGACAAACGGAGAAGTGTAACATTTACTGAAGAAATAAACGTTGTAGCTTAGACCTCAGCAGCAGAAACGTCAGAGATGAAGAGAGTCTGAGAGATTACAGAGGGGTAAAGAGGAGGAGAGGCTGAGGGGGCTGATGGTTCTACTGCTGCGGTGAAGAGGAGGAGAATCTGAGGGGGCTGATGGTTCTGCTGCTGCAGTGAAGAGGAGGAGAGGTGAGGAGGCTGATGGTTCTGCTGCTGCGGTGAAGAGGAGGAGAGGCTGAGGAGGCTGATGGTTCTGCTGCTGCGGTAAAGAGGAGGAGAGGTGAGGAGGCTGATGGTTCTGCTGCTGCGGTGAAGAGGAGGAGAGGCTGAGGAGGCTGATGGTTCTGCTGCTGCGGTAAAGAGGAGGAGAGGTGAGGAGGCTGATGGTTCTGCTGCTGCGGTGAAGAGGAGGAGAGGCTGAGGAGGCTGATGGTTCTGCTGCTGCGGTGAAGAGGAGGAGAGGCTGAGGAGGCTGATGGTTCTGCTGCTGCGGTGAAGAGGAGGAGAGGCTGAGGGGGCTGATGGTTCTGCTGCTGCGGTGAAATGAGTCTTCCTGGTTGAACGTAGCCACAGCTTCATAAAAACCTCACACGACAAACCTGTGTTTGTTTTAACGAATGACAGAGACAGAATTTTTTCCCAGCGAAATGTTCTTTACATCATCATCAACTTTTTTTGGGTTTCGGACCCTGGGCTTTGTGCGTGCCCCACCTTCGTTTTTGTGTTAATTTTTCAGAAAGTGGTCGTCTGTGTTCATTAGCACAAAGACATTTTATATAAATCAATTTTCTGCATTTTTAGCTGTGAAAATGAAATTCAAGATACAAATCCCTTTGAAATAACAATACATATACAAATGTATAAATAAAAATATAACAATATAAACTTTACACATTACATTACATTTACTTATTTTACAATATTTTTCAACTAAAAAATTAAAACTCATAATAAATTAACAAGACATATTACCATAATTTAACCATTTCAATAGCTCTCCTTTGAAACAAGCTTTACCTGTAATATTAGTTCTAGTAGTTTCTTTTCATTTATTCAATCATTTTTCAATAGTTTAATATGAAAAGACTGCAATATATTTTCTCATCAAATTAGTAAATAATTCCAAGTACCCCCTGTAAAGAGCTCGCGTACCTCTTGGGGTCCCTGCACCTGTGGTTGGGAAACACTGATTTACACTAAACACAGAGCTTGACGGACACTTTCTTAATAATAAAGTGTTTTTCATTTGTAAAAAAATAACTTAAAGTCTCAGAAATGTTATGTTTGACCTCTGACCTCCAGATTTAACGCAGTAAACTTTCACCAGAGGCAGTTTTGTGTTTGGTGGAGGATCAGTGAACGCGTCGCGGCGTCTTCTGTCTGCAGTGTTTCTGTTTCCTCAGAGAACGGTGCAACGTCCAACTCCAGCGCTGGCTCCCACGCTCGCTCCACAAAACCCAAAAAACAAACACACAGACAATAAAAAGAGGAACAAATGTGACTGGAGCAACAGAAAATGGAATAATGGTTAATAATATCATTGTCTGGTCCTGAATTATTGGCCTAGCATTTAAAAAAATAATTAGAAAATATAATAAGTGGAGCTTATACTGTAATAATAATCTGTAGGACTTTTTTTTATTATTTTAATTTTTTAGTGTGTGTTATCATTTTACACACACTAATAATTAACCACAATTATACACAATATTTATACTTTTTTTTCTTCCACCCGTAGTGAAGCAAAATCAAAACAACCATCAAAAAAAAAAAAAAAAAAAAAAAAAAAAATTACACATAAATATAACACAAAATCAAAACCACAAAACAAAGACACAACAAGATAAATGAAGGTAATAACAATCAGTGTCAGTACTTCACTTGTAATTGGAGTTATCTATATCAGGTTAACAGAAGCCCATTTGTTTTTGAAATCCTCTTCTTTATTTTTAATTTTATAGTTTTTTTTTTTTTTTTTTTTTTATACAATTTTTAATTTATTTATGTGCAGTTTGATCAGAAACAGGTGGGCAGCAGAGTTAGATTGGCAGAACCAGTTTGAGAGTTTGTTTTGTACAAAATGTTCTTTTTAGAATATTATTAATTTGCTTCAGCTCTAAATCACAACAAAAAACATAAAAATAAATCATCTGGACCTGTTTTTGAGAGTTTTTGATGTTTTGTGTCTCTGTTGGGAAGTTATTAACCATTATTACATTATCCTTACATCTAACTTTAGACAAAATAAAACACAAATATAAAAATCTTTTTTAAATGTTGAACTTTTTTCATTTTTTCAAACTTTTGGGCAGTGGGGCTTTAAGGCAGTGTTTCCCAACCAGGGGTACGGGGACCCCTAGAGGTACGCGAGCTCTTTACACAGGGTACATGGAATTATTTACTAATTTGATGAGAAAATATTTGCAGTCTTTTCATATTAAACTATTGAAATTTGTAAAAGACGACCTCAAGTGTCTCACTGACAGCTGATTGCTTCAAAATTATTGAATAAATGAGATGAAACTACTAGAACTAATACGAATTATTTCATAATTTTTTGAGATTTTTTCATAGTAAACCATTAAAACGTATGAAAAACAACAAGCTCAAGTTAGGTAAAACAAATATTTTTTGAATAATCTGAGTTATTCAAATGATGATTAACTCCTTTTTAAAGAAGTTATTAAACCTAAAATAAAATGTTTATTCTAATGTGATGTATCTTGTTTTAGGGTAACTTTTTAACAACTGTTCATGAACTGCAGAGGAAAAATATCTGGTTGCTAACTCTGGAACATTTACAGAAATGTTCATGAATGTACATTGTCCCTGCAAAATAAATAAAAAAATATTTCACTCGGCCTATTTTTGATAATTTTTTCTTGTAGTACATTTTTACGAAGTTTAATGAAGTTAAGATTTTTTTCTTTCATTTTTAATTATATAAAAAATAGGTTCATTTAATAGAATTTGTTTTCTGAAATTTGATTTTTAAAGCAAAAAATGTTGGAGAACTAGCTTTTACAATTAAGTAAACTTAAAATGTCTTCGTATAGATCCAGATGTTTTCTCAGACCATTTTTTTTAAGAAGTACAGAAGTCTGAGTGAGGGCTACTCTCCGTTTGCCAAAAGTCCAGAGTACACAAGAGAAAAAGCTGTCACCGTGTGGTATTTGTCCTCTGTTGTCCTCTGTTGTCCTCCGTTGTCCTCTGTTGTCCTCTGTTGTCCTGTGTTGTCCTCTGTTGTCCTCTGCTGTCCTCCGCTGTCCTCCGCTGTCCTCCGTTGTCCTCTGTTGTCCTGTGTTGTCCTCTGCTGTCCTCTGTTGTCCTCTGTTGTCCTCTGCTGTCCTCTGTTGTCCTCTGTTGTCCTCTGCTGTCCTCTGTTGTCCTGTGTTGTCCTCTGCTGTCCTCTGTTGTCCTCTGTTGTCCTCTGCTGTCCTCTGCTGTCCTCTGTTGTCCTCTGCTGTCCTCTGTTGTCCTGTGTTGTCCTCTGCTGTCCTCTGTTGTCCTCTGTTGTCCTCTGCTGTCCTCTGCTGTCCTCTGTTGTCCTCTGCTGTCCTCTGTTGTCCTCTGCTGTCCTCTGTTGTCCTCTGCTGTCCTCTGTTGTCCTGTGTTGTCCTCTGCTGTCCTCTGTTGTCCTCTGTTGTCCTCTGCTGTCCTCTGTTGTCCTCTGCTGTCCTCTGTTGTCCTGTGTTGTCCTCTGCTGTCCTCTGCTGTCCTCTGCTGTCCTCCGCTGTCCTCCGCTGTCCTCTGTTCTCCTCTGTTGTCCTCTGCTGTCCTCTGTTCTCCTCTGTTGTCCTCTGCTGTCCTCTGTTCTCCTCTGTTGTCCTCTGTTGTCCTCTGTTCTCCTCTGTTGTCCTCTGTTGTCCTCTGTTGTCCTCCGTTGTCCTCTGCTGTCCTCATGTCCCGTCTTCTGTCCCCAGGCGTGATCCGCAGCAGGGAGACGTTGGACCGCGAGACCGTCCCTCACTACTGGCTGTCGGTGTACGCCTCGGACCTGGGCACGGCGCCGCTGGTCTCCTGGACGCACGTCTTCATCGAGGTCATGGACGTGAACGACAACGCTCCGGAACTGTCCCAGCCCGTCTACTTCGCCTCCGTCCCGGAAAACACGGGCGGCGTCAAATCCGTCGTCCAAGTGTCGGCCAGAGACGTGGACACGTCCTCAGAGGGACAGCTCACCTTCCAGATGCTGGAGGTTCATCGGACCTACTTCGATGTTGATCCCAGAACAGGTACGAGTCTGAAAATGAGGATTTAGCAGGTTGTGCAGGGGCGTAACCTCAGGCTGCTGCACTGGGGCCCGGGACATGAGGGGGCCCCATCGAGAGTCCTAAATTATTGTCAGTTATAGAGGATTATTTTCATTCTGGGCTACAAATTACACTGCAAGCATAATTCATTTAAGAACAATGTTTAGAAAATATTAAAATTGTAAGTTATGCCTAATAACTTTACAATTTTTACTTAGTGCTTACAAAGTTAAATAAAAAAAAAATGCATATCAATTTTTTGTGGCACTGACAGGTTTCATTTTTTTAAACTAATTGTGGACTTTCATAAATTCCAGTGCACTTTTTAAAACTTAAAGTATGATTTGTGGATGTATAAACTTGAAAATATAGAGACCATGTATAGCCTGAATGTGCTTCATAACTTTGGGGCCCATTCTGCAAACTTGCACTGGGGCCCCTCATTACCACCTTACGCCACTGAGGTTGTGCTTTTTTAAAAACTTTGTACACCTCCGCTCCAAGTATCATCATCAACGGACAAAAATGAGCCGAAATTAAAACTATCCAGGACTAAACTAATGGATAAAACAGAAAAAACTAACAAAAAAACATCATTTAATAAAGACATGGATTATACCAGGATTAGACCAGGTCCAAGCCAAGTCTAAACCAGAAATTAATCCAGACTAAACTAAGAATAAAGTAGACAAAACCTCAACAAAATGAGGTCTAAACCAAAACTTTCTCTAAATAAAACTAAATCAGTGAACTGCAGAAGTTCACATAGCCAGGCTGCTTTTTTTCTCTTCTATACAAAGAATTAGTCTGGGATCACTTGGTTTGAGTTTAAGTTCCAGTGGGTGGAGCTAACAGAGGCAGAGTAACCAATCAGAGAAAAGAAGACGGCGTGGTGAGTACCCACAATGCAGTTTGGGAACCACTGACTTAAGGCCACTGCTCAGTGCGGCGCATTGGAACACACCATCTGTTTAATTCTGTTTTATTTCTGTGACCTGATCTCAAAACAGCAATTGCCTCAAAGGGCTTCACAGGAATAGGCACAAACAAACAAACAAACAAACAAACAAACAACAATAAGTAAACAGTGCCAGGACATTCCAGCCGTGGGAAAAAGAAGAACCCTCAGGAGAGACTGAGATCTAATCAGTGCTGGCCAAATCCATTGTTGTTGTTGTTGTTGTTGTTGTTGTTGTTGTTGTTGTTGTTGTTGTTGTTGTTGTTGTTGTGTTTGCAGAGGAGCTCTGTTGTTGTGGTGACTCCTGGTCAATGATTCAGAAAAGTTTTTCCTCAGTTTGATTTGAATCAGACGCTGTTGTTCTCAGTTTCACAGAATGACTCTTAATGTTCTTAAACACAACAACAACAACAACAACAACAACAACAAGTGCAGAGGAGACAGTCGTTCACTTTCTACCACTTGTTTTTGCACAGAGCCTCTCCCAGCTGTGTTTGAGACGGGACACGCCCTGGACAATCACTCGCTAATCCCTGGACTAACTGTGTGTGACAGAATAAACCGACAGACAACACGGTTACAGGAGTTATAGGACTTTAGAGTCCCATAGAGCAGTGGGTCCCGACCCCCTGGACCCCGGGCCCCGAGCCCCGGGCCCCGGGCTTTATCTCATATCATTAGTGCCTCCTTACTCATACAAGAGGATTCTTCAAACAGAGCTTATATAAAACGTGTCTTTATTCATACAAAGACTTTATAAACAGCTAACATTAGGTATTTTATTTATTTACTCCTCACACTCAGTAAATAAATACAAGTAAATGCATTATTTATTCTAAAGCCATTCAAATCCATAATAAAAAGTAAAATAAATAATCATCTGCCTGCATTTAAAATAAAT
>CM036248.1:2131188-2258688 GCA_020698575.1 Bostrychus sinensis
ACGGGGGCAGTAGTAGTCATAGTTGTAGTACACAGTTTGCACGACGTGAGTTCCAGTCATATCAAGGCCAAACTTATTCATAATTAGGTTTATATTATGTTTCCTCCATCTCTCCTCACTTCTTAAACATTTTCAGTATAAATATATATAAATATATATAGTTCCTCACAAACCCAGACTCTGATGTTCCTCACAAACCCAGACTCTGACGTTCCTCACAAACCCAGACTCTGACGGTCACACAAACCCAGACTCTGATGTTCCTAACAAACCCAGACTCTGACGTTCCTCACAAACCCAGACTCTGACGTTCCTCACAAACCCAGACTCTGATGTTCCTCACAAACCTAGACTCTGATGTTCCTAACAAACCCAGACTCTGACGTTCCTCACAAACCCAGACTCTGACGTTCCTCACAAACCCAGACTCTGACGTTCCTCACAAACCTAGACTCTGATGTTCCTCACAAACCCAGACTCTGACGTTCCTCACAAACCCAGACTCTGATGTTCCTCACAAACCCAGACTCTGATGTTCCTCACAAACCCAGACTCTAATGTTCCTCACAAACCCAGACTCTGACGTTCCTCACAAACCCAGACTCTGACATTCCTCACAAACCTAGACTCTGATGTTCCTCACAAACCCAGACTGACGTTCCTCACAAACCTAGACTCTGATGTTCCTCACAAACCCAGACTCTGACGTTCCTCACAAACCCAGACTCTGATGTTCCTCACAAACCCAGACTCTAATGTTCCTCACAAACCCAGACTCTGACGTTCCTCACAAACCCAGACTCTGACATTCCTCACAAACCTAGACTCTGATGTTCCTCACAAACCCAGACTGACGTTCCTCACAAACCTAGACTCTGATGTTCCTCACAAACCCAGACTCTGATGTTCCTCACAAACCCAGACTCTGACGTTCCTCACAAACCTAGACTCTGATGTTCCTCACAAACCCAGACTCTGACGTTCCTCACAAACCCAGACTCTGATGTTCCTCACAAACCCAGACTCTAATGTTCCTCACAAACCCAGACTCTGACGTTCCTCACAAACCCAGACTCTGACGTTCCTCACAAACCCAGACTCTGACGTTCCTCACAAACCCAGACTCTGACGTTCCTCACAAACCCAGACTGACGTTCCTCACAAACCCAGACTCTGACGTTCCTCACAAACCCAGACTCTGATGTTCCTCACAAACCCAGACTCTGACGTTCCTCACAAACCTAGACTCTGATGTTCCTCACAAACCCAGACTCTGACGTTCCTCACAAACCCAGACTCTGATGTTCCTCACAAACCCAGACTCTAATGTTCCTCACAAACCCAGACTCTGACGTTCCTCACAAACCCAGACTCTGACGTTCCTCACAAACCCAGACTCTGACGTTCCTCACAAACCCAGACTCTGACGTTCCTCACAAACCCAGACTCTGACGTTCCTCACAAACCCAGACTCTGACGTTCCTCACAAACCCAGACTCTGACGTTCCTCACAAACCCAAACTCTGACGTTCCTCACAAACCCAGACTCTGACGTTCCTCACAAACCCAGACTCTGACGTTCCTCACAAACCCAGACTCTGACGTTCCTCACAAACCCAAACTCTGACGTTCCTCACAAACCCAGACTCTGACGTTCCTCACAAACCCAGACTCTGACGTTCCTCACAAACCCAGACTCTGACGTTCCTCACAAACCCAGACTCTGACGTTCCTCACAAACCCAGACTCTGATGTTCCTCACAAACCCAGACTCTGACGTTCCTCACAAACCCAGACTCTGATGTTCCTCACAAACCCAGACTCTGACGTTCCTCACAAACCCAGACTCTGACGTTCCTCACAAACCCAGACTCTGACGTTCCTCACAAACCCAGACTCTGACGTTCCTCACAAACCCAGACTCTAATGTTGCTCACAAACCCAGACTCTGATGTTCCTCACAAACCCAGACTCTAATGTTCCTCACAAACCCAGACTCTGACGTTCCTCACAAACCCAGACTCTGATGTTCCTCACAAACCCAGACTCTGACGTTCCTCACAAACCCAGACTCTGATGTTCCTCACAAACCCAGACTCTGACGTTCCTCACAAACCCAGACTCTGATGTTCCTCACAAACCCAGACTCTAATGTACCTCACAAACCCAGACTCTGACGTTCACACAAACCCAGACTCTGCTGTTTCTTCCTGGTGGGACGTTTACGTTCAAGCACCGCTCCCTGTCGTCTTTCATCTAAACCGTTTTGAGCAGGTTTCTCCGCGTGTCTCCCGCTCCCCGTGGCTTTCCATCAGGAGACATTAGAAAAGCGAAGAGAGTGCGGTGAAAAAAAACGAGAGGAAAGGTGAATGTATGTTCTAATGCGCAGGTACAAGTCCGGACAGAGGCGACCGAGCAGAACAGAGGAGTGTCAGAAGCAGAAGTACATTTCTGCGTCATCGCTCAGTCGTCCGGTGACTCAAACGTTCACCGGTGAGATGTTAGCACTCGGTGAAAAGGTCAAAGTGGTGAAGTATCGACAGTGATGTGGTTTTTAATAACAACGAGAATGTTTTGGAATCATTGTGACTCGTTATGTTCCTCTGTTTGCTTTTGTAAACTCATTTTGTGGTTGATGGATGTGGTGCTGTGGGGTAAAAACACAAAATTCCAAAAAAATGCAAAAAATCATTATTGGCATTAATTAAAATGACTTAAATTCAGATTATTAACCTTAATTTGACTAATGTTTTACTAGACTGGATTTATTTACTTTTTAGGCTCGATTACACAGGTCTACAAATGTTTGGACTCAATCTGCTTCCGAGATAAAAGCGGCTAAATCTGATTTATTTTGATAAGATGAACTGAAAATCAATTGATAACTGTGCTGTTAGCTATGTATTCAAGATATTTAATGATATTGTTTCACATCAAAATCACATCTGTTTATACAATAGATTTAGGCATTTTTGCTTAAAAATAATATTTATATTTTGAAAATATTTAATTTCTCTACATGCATGCATTTTGTCCACTTCCAAGAGAGAGATTTCTGCAAATAAAAACAAAACATTTGATGTCCAAACTCTATCCATATTAAAATGAATGTATTGAATGTGCAGCTTTCAGATAGAACTGGTTGCTTGTAGACACTGTACCTTCTGATAAACGACCGTTTTTGCCTTATTTTGCATAAATTTCCTATTTTGACCCAATACTGTTTCTTGGAAACTATAGCAATCTGCACTTCTCACTTACTTTTTCTTTATTAGTGACCTAATCCAAGAAAAATTTCACTACTTTTGTTCCGGAAGCATTTTGCTGTAGAGCTGTGTTATCTGACCTGTTTCAATTATTTATGTCATGTTTCAAGACATTTTTTTTTACTTATTTCAAGAAAATTATCTGCCAATGGGGTAAAACAGATATTTTTGTTTTAGTTTCTTTGGTTTAGACCTGGTTTAGTCCTGTTTTTGTTCCTGGTTTAGTGGGAGGGGAGGGGGAGGGAATGGTATTTATACAGCGCTTTTACTATGACAGAAGTCACCCAAAGCGCTTTACAAACAGAAGGGAAGGCTTATTTCATTCACTCCATACTCAGTGGTGGTGAGCTACGTTTTGTAGCCACAGTTTGCCCTGAGGCAGACAGAGGCACAGCTGCACACATCTGCACCCACAGACCCTCCCACCACCACCACCCACTCACTCACTCACTCACTCACTCACTCACTCACACACCGGCTCCTGGTGTTCCCCAGCGCTCTCCCACCCAGGAACTGACCAGGCCCTGCCCTGCTGAGCTTCTGAGGTCTGACGGGGTCCAGGCATCCACACGGCGGGATGGCCTTAGTCCAGGTTTAGTCCTGTTTTTGTTCCTGGTTTAGTCCAGGTTTAGTCCTGTTTTTGTTCCTGGTTTAGTCCAGGTTTAGTCCTGTTTTTGTTCCTGGTTTAGACCTGATTTAATCCTGGTTTAGTTCTGTTTGTTTTTTCCTGCTTATGTCTTGGTTAAATCTTCTTTTAGACCTGGTTTATTTGGTACTTTAGTTTAAAAAGTTTCAGAATTACAGCATTATATTACCCATTAACCCCTTCACGCCGTATGTCGCTAATTCGCAACGTTCCATTTAATCCAAGACTGCTGCAGAAATAATGTGTGTTTTCCTTTGATGCCTGTTTGAAGAATATTTTTTTTTATATAAAATTGGAAATAAATTCAGGGATTAAGGGGTTAATTCATTCTTCTTCTTTTTTTTTTTTGAACACGCAGGGGTCTGTAGCTTAGAAAGTTAGATGCTAGGCTAACTTTTAAAGACATACAGCAACTTACAAATATTCATGCACGGCTTTGGCACGTGAGCAACCTAATTAAGTTTTTTTACTGTGTCATTGCTTCTCTTCAAAACAATTTTCTGCACAGGAACAGATTTGACCTAAAGCCTTTGCCTTTGACACGTGAGTTATAAAAGTTCAATAAAAATAAAATGGCCTGGAGCTCCTTGAGGTTTATCTGGAGCTGATTGTTTGACAGTTTTTTGCCACCGGTGCAGGGCTTTGATGTGAGCGTTTAGCTGCGCCGCTGCGTGCTGCTGCAGGCCCGGGCCAAAGAGACGTCCACGCCCTCGGGACAGGGACACAGGGATTACTGAGGACGCAGAGTTAAACCTCTCTGTGTCTCAGGCAAGTCAGGAACGAGACCAGAGACCAGGGACCAGGGACCTGAGACCAGGGACCAGGGACCAGGGAACAGAGACCTGAGAGCAGAGACCTGAGAGCAGAGACCAGAGAGCAGAGACCAGAGAGCAGAGACCTGAGAGCAGAGACCAGAGACCAGGGACCAGAGACCAGAGACCAGAGACCAGGGACCAGACCAGAGACCTGAGACCAGAGACCAGAGACCAGGGACCAGACCAGAGACCAGAGACCAGGGACCAGGGACCAGGGAACAGAGACCTGAGAGCAGAGACCTGAGAGCAGAGACCAGAGACCAGGGACCAGAGACCAGAGACCTGAGACCTGAGAGCAGAGACCAGAGACCAGGGACCAGACCAGAGACCAGAGACCTGAGACCTGAGACCAGAGACCAGAGAGCATAGACCTGAGAGCAGAGACCAGGGAACAGACCAGAGACCAGGGACCAGAGACCAGAGACCAGGGACCAGAGACCAGGGACCTGAGAGCAGAGACCTGAGAGCAGAGAGCAGAGACCTGAGAGCAGAGACCAGGGACCAGGGACCAGGGACCAGAGACCAGGGACCAGAGACCAGGGACCAGAGAGCAGAGAGCAGGGAACGGACCAGAGACCAGAGACCAGACCAGAGACCAGGGACCTGAGACCTGAGAGCAGAGACCAGGGACCAGACCAGAGACCAGAGACCAGGGAACAGAGAGCAGAGAGCAGGGAACGGACCAGAGACCAGAGACCTGAGACCTGAGACCAGAGACCAGGGAACAGGGACCAGACCAGAGACCAGGGAACAGACCAGAGAGCAGAGAGCAGAGACCAGAGACCAGGGAACAGGGACCAGACCAGAGACCAGGGAACAGACCAGAGACCAGAGACCTGAGACCTGAGACCTGAGACCTGAGACCAGAGACCAGAGAGCATAGACCTGAGAGCAGAGACCAGGGAACAGACCAGAGACCAGGGACCAGAGACCAGAGACCAGGGACCAGAGACCAGGGACCAGAGACCAGAGACCAGGGAACAGAGAGCAGAGAGCAGGGAACGGACCAGAGACCTGAGACCAGAGAGCAGAGACCTGAGGAGAGCAGGGATGACTGTAACACTGCTTTCTCTCAGAGCAGTGGTTCCCAAACTCTTCATGGTCCCTTCAGACGTTTGACCGCAGCCATGTCCCCCCTGCTCCTGCCCTGTCCTGTGAGCAGTATGTATTTTTTATATTTCATAAAAATGAGCCACATGTGTCCCAGATATGATGTAATCATGTTTAAATCTAATAAAATAAACACTGAGATGAGTGTGGATTAAATTCACTGATGACGTCATAAACCTCTGCATAGACTGAGACCATCAAACACCAAAATGTGTGAAATATACCTTGACTTGTGTTCATGCAAAAAATGTGAGTAAAAACTAAACAGGCAACTTTGATGCACACAGGAGTGGCCTGTGTTTACTACAGACTCCTGCCCACTGCGTCTGCTCCTCTCTCCTCCTTTCTCTCTCTTTGACGCTCTGTGGAGCTTGTATTCTTGTACTTTTTCTTTAAAGTTTTTTTTTTTTTTGCGGTTGATGAACAAAACAGAGCTTGTTAATTTTCATACAGGAGTTAAAAAAAAAAAGAATGACTCGTGCACGTCTCTGACTCAGTTCTTATTGTTCACGGTGAAGAGCCGTTCAGAACATTCAGATCGTTTGTGAATGTCACATCTTTATTTCCCAGGCCTTTGTTTATCGCCATGGTTTCTCCTTTTATTTAAACGGGACATGTTCCGCTTTTTTCAGGCTTTTTGAAATCATTTTGGACACCTTTGCTTTAGTCTGTCGCGTTAAAATAATGTGTATGGATGACAAACGTCTTCTGTTGGAGCTGTTACTGTGATTAAGAGTCTGTCGCCCCCTGCTGGCAACGCTGGGGACTGGACAGAGCATAAAATGGCTAATTAGCACGACTGTTAGCGACATCATGCTAACAGATAGATTTGTGAGCTGATGCTTGGTAGTGACGGAGGTTTAAGGCTGAAATGATCAGAACGAGTCCGGTGACGGTGTCTGGGCTTTAGAAACGCGCAGGAGCACTTCCTGGTTTCATGTGTCTATGTAGAGCTGTGAGACCGAGCGTTTTCAGCTCTGGAGAAGGACAGTGCCTCAGCATACAGGATTACTCAAACAGAATACTACTGCAGTTCTGTTTCTGAGGAGGAGACCACATTAGAACAGGGTTAAAAGCTCAGAAAAGTTGATTTAGCAGAATAGGTGATCTTTAATAATATTGTAATCCACATCAGAGCTTTTACAAACATCTTAAAAATAAAAGTTCAGATTCATCTAGAAATCACAAAGGATTTCTCAGAATTGTAATTTTTGTGGATGTAGTTAAGTTGTTCAGTGCTATGTCATGACAAATTATCAAATTGAAATGAAAATTCTGGTGGTCTGAATGTAACAGAAACTCTAAGTCGCTTCTTAGAGCAGCTCAAACATTTGGCCTTTGCCGCATTTTTGTAAAGCTAACTCTGGTGCATAACTTTGGTGGAATTTAACATTTTACTGGACGTAGCTTTTATTAAATTCACTCAGAAAAGGTTTCGGAAAAGGTTAACAGATTCCTTTTCCTGTAAAACAAAGTATCTCTGGGACAGGACCTGGGTTAAAAGCTCAGGAGGTGTAGTGTAAACGCATTAGAACTGTCTTTTTGTGCAAAGGCAGCTGTATTTGAGCACAATTCGAACACAGGATAAAACATGTCTCACTCAATAGAGGCTTTGTATTTCTCTTTGCTCTCCGCTGACACAGGATTTCCTCTTTTCAGCTCAGGATTTTATTCAGAGGTGTTTTCAATAAAGACGACCCACATTCCTCTGGATTTCACTCATTATTCTCTGCGACTGTGTGACTTTTACGTCCATTTGTCCAGGTTGTACCCTTCCTCAAACCCATTATATCTGGGAAAGCTCCAGCCATAAGCGGAAGAAGATGAAGAATTGAAATTGTTGTCTACATTGCATTAAACTTAACTCTAGTGACTGTAGGCAAAAAACAAAGAGGTCGTTCTCCAAGCTCAATAAACAATATTCTACATCATATATTATTTAAAAAAACACCTATGCAGTTGTTAGTACCTACTGTATATTACTTTCTTATATATATTTGGTTTCATAGCTCCAGTGTACGAGGCCAGTGGTTCTCAAACTGTGGGACGAGTTCAGTTCAGTCCTGTAGAGGCAGATTTATTCCTGTTTTAGTCCTACTCTGACTGAGGATTAACTGTGTAGACCTGGTTTAGTTCAGGTTTAGACTCTGTTTAGTCCTGGTTTAGTCTTGATCTGAGTCGGTCTTGTTTTAGTCCTGGTTCATCTCTCGGTTCAGCCCTGTTTTAGTCCTATAGTCCTGGTTTAGTCCTGGTTTAGTCCTGGTTTAACCTTTTCAACCTTTAGTCTGATTTAAGTTCATTAAAGCTGGTACTTGGTGTGAAAAGTGTGCGAACCATGACTGTACTCGGCATCAGAGAGAATTACTAAGACAGGTTAAATATTTTGTTTCCTGTTCTCATATTTCCAGTCACAGTGCATTTGTTCTCTCTCAGTCTTTAATATTTAGTCACATAAACGCTGTAAACAGAAATCTCAGCAATGTTTCAAGGGTAAACATTATTCATATCTTGTCTCCAATGATAAATATCTTTCATACATTACATACACTTCTCCGAACATTGTATTAATATCTGATCCTTTTTGTCCCTCCATGGATGCCGTTCCTTTTATAAAGTGACATTAGAGCTCCACAGATTGGTCCTGAGTTAACGCAGTGTACAACAAAAGCATTTGTCAGTTCTTTTTTTCTTCCAAAGGTTGCTGTATCTTTGCCTTGTTGCCATTTCGTCCAATCAGAAAGCTTTGTGCAAACAATGTTCATTATTTTGTTCACATCCGAGGTCAAAGGTCAGGCAGAGGTCAGTGCTGCAAACACTTCTAACCTGAACATGATTACATACAAATACACAGAAAATACATTTAGCTGAAAATGAAAAACTACAAGAAACCATTTAACCTTTGTGAACACTGTATACTTTTGTACATTGTAAACAAAGAAACAAAAAAGTTGCAAAAACTCCAGGCAACAGGATCCCTCAAGATTTTTGAGTTTTGCAAATAATATTTTTTGTTCACTTAAAACATTCAATTTTAAGTTTAACTCCTTTATTACATTTGCTATATTTAGTTTTTATTATTATCAATAATATGTTTTCTATTACTCTATTATTTTATTAAAAAAATACAATAATCGTATTGCCCAGAAAAAAAGGTTGAATCTAATAACATACAGTAAAAATGTACTTTTACACTGTAACAGCAGTGAGATTAAAAAATGTGTTTTTAAAGGAAGTCAGTGGGACATTTCTGTTCGCTCAGGTCACAGCTGAGAGCATGAATCTCTGACACAAAAACTAACAATGCACCAATAAAATAATCTGGATAATAGACCCACAGCATGTGCTCTGTGGGAGAAATGGTTTTGGTGTGACTTTAGGTTTTGAAATTGGCATTTAAAAGATTAAAACTTTGGAATTTTTGATAGTTTTGAGCAGGACTGAAGTTGAAGAAGAGATTTGTGCAGAAAAATGCAGAAAAAATATGAATCTGTTAACTTTTTTTGTATGTTTTTGGACCACTGAGCTAATCCTGTAGTAGAAAACATAACTGAGTTCCAAACCATGTCAGGAGAGAGCATGCATTACAAAAATGCGTTCCTTTAGCATTAACTCAGACAAACTGATGGCCAGTGAGAAGGAAAAATGCCCAGAAAAACATAAATGTCTCTAACCTGCCTAAGACTTTTGTACAGCACAGTAATTGCGTAACAGGAATGCATCAGAGAGCGGCCGCCGTCGTTTCTCTGCTAATGGGAAGATTGTTTTACACAAAGACTCTGAACCGTGGAGAAAACTAATCTGTGGGAACAAGCTGCGTCTTGTTGTCGTACACATGCTGCTAATGTACGGCGGCAGAAGGCGCTCGTGCCCAGACAGGAGCCGGTGACTCAGAGCTGACTGAGTAATAATCCACGCTGCTTTATACAGCTCAGTTAATCAGGAACGTATCGACCGGTTTGGTTTTTGTTTGGTGTGGTCGAGAAGCACAAAGATGAGTCAGGAACAATTACGTTTTATTAAGTCTGATCTATAGACTTTATGAAAAATGGTAGGTTTTGTTTGGTGATGAACAGATTTGGAAAGGGGGCAGAGTTCAGGAAGGTGACAAATTTAGCCAAAACTAAAAGTGGATGCAATTTCATTTCTTTTGTTTTTCCATTTTTGCAGCATAAGTTGGAACGTGATATGATAATGTTTATGTGGTGCAGGGAATGAGTCACTTTTGGGAGTTGTTTACCCAAAACAACAGTGAGCAATTCATCTAAATTAGATTATTCAGTACAAAGGAGGAGACGATACAATGATTTCATTTTTACAAAGTCATTATGAGCAACAGTTTTTGTGATTAAATTAAAGTTTTACACCGTTCGTGACCCTTGTTCATAAATCTACGCACTCAAAAACTGCTATAAAATCATAATACATCCAGATTTTTTTGCATAAATCTTTTAAACTACTTGAAATCTGCTCAAATCTACCAAACATTAAATAATTTTATGGATTTTAACGCTTTAAATGCTAGTTTTATCCTGGTATAAACACTGAATCCTCTGTGTCCACATTTCTCCACTGTCCCTCCTCTGCTCACGTCCAAACCATCTCAGTCTAGAAACTTTATTAACTTTGTCAGTGAATACAAAACTATAATAATGACGGTGCGAGGACGAGAGCTGGAGGAAGTGGCATCTGCAGAGTAAAACGCTGCAGGACTACGGTCTCGGTTACACTTCTGGAACACTTTCTCTGTCAAACTTAAGCAATGGCTAAAAGGACATCAACAGTGTGAACACTAAACATTATTATTATTATTATTATTATTATTTTATTTTATTTTATTTTTTTGTTTGTTTTCTCTGGATGTGGGATGTTGAGTGACCAGATATGATGTATTTTATTCACCTGCATGTATGTATATAGCCAGCATTATTATTATTATTATTTTATTTTTTTACTAACCTGTACATTGTCATTTTTTAAATTGTACTAAGCAAGAATATGTATTTAAAAGCCTAATCAGGGTCAGGGACTGCAAATTATCCTGAGGCTCGAAGCCTTGAGTCCATCGGTTACGTTTTGGTGGCAATGTTTGATTTTACTGTTCCTGTTAAATAAAGAGCACAGTTTCAGTTACGGGTGCTTTTTCTGTATTTAACACATACAAAAGGCGCACCGGGTTTTAGGGGCACGTTAAAACATACCGGTGAAACATGCATGCTAGTGTGTGTTTTAAAAAAGGCAGCGAGAGCAAAACTGAGTTCGGTTGTGATTTACTGAAGCATTTAGCAAAGTTATAAACATTATTTTTTCAATCATCAATCAATCAGCATCCAAAAATCCATCAAAGTCCTCGTCTTCTGTATCTGAAAACAACAGCTGGGCTAGATTTCTATCAAACGCCAGGTTCCCTTTCGTCGTTGTCAGAGTCCGTCTCGTTGCCGTGCGGCTCCTCATGAATGATGCCGGCTTTTGCGAAAGCTCGAAGAACAGTGCAAGCAGACACGTTAGCCCAAGCATCTACAATCCATAAAAATACATAAATGAATAAATAAAATGTCCAGAACCTCTGACATGAGCCGTCCGTCTGATGGACTCATTCCTCATCAGGAACAAACCTCAACCTCCTGCCATTGTTGACCTTTACCATTGCTAATTTCAGCAGGCTAACATTGTTACTCCTTGGTTTATTTAGTGCCGTTCTTTACCAGCTTCATGTCAAAAATCACACGTCAGCCTTGTATTTTAAAATCAGTAAATGTGAGATTTCTGCTAAATCCATGAATATCCATTATGCTCACTATTTTGGTGTCTACAGTAAAACACAAATCCCAGTAATTTCAGATCCTTGCTAAACGTTGATGACAGATATTTCCTCATCAGTCTGCGCTCTAACTCCGACATGCTTCTGCAGAAAATAAAGGTGTGCCAAATTACCAAATCGACCAAAAACCATAGCTCTTACATTGCGTAGTTGCTAAATACTGGTTTCATGCATCTGTTTCACACAAAAAAAGAAAAAAAAAAGCAGTTTGTTGACAAGGCCAGGCACGTCGAGAATGTTTCTGAATCATTGACATTTTGCAACAACAAGCTCCTCTGATGACTCCCAGGACGATCCCAAAACTCTACTTACTCCTGATCTATACTGTTATTAAGCAGAATTGACTATTCTTCATAAAATACCACAGCTGTAATCGAGTTAAGTGTACGTAATCGTTTTCTGAAGTTATACATTAAAGCTTGATTATACAGTCAGCCTCACACGCATTGGAAAGGAAACTAAATAAGTGACATCGTTTTCTTTGATGAAGAAAGGCGAGTCCTGCTTTATTCTTTGCTTATTTATGGTTGAGATTGGTTAGATCTGGTTTAGATCTGCAGCAGTCTTGGTTTAGTCTTTAGTAGGGCTGTAGTCAAACAAAAAAATTGTTAGTCGACCGAAGTTATGCCCAGGACCGCAATTAATCGACCGAAATTGACCAAAGAATCAATGTCATCTGAGTTTTTTACAAAATTACAATCACACGGCTAGAAATATCATAATGAACAACTTTTGGCTGTAAGATGGTTTAAAAAAATAATGATAGCTACTGAGTAAAACTTAAAATGTAAAGTTTTGAGACATACGAACGTTAAATTAAGTGAACAAAAAATATTAGTTGTTTTGATAATTCTGAGTTGGCCCCAAAACTCAAAAATCTTGATCCTGTTGCCTTCAGTTTTTGAGTTTTCGTAACCTTTACAGTGTACAGGTAAATGAGGGCCCCCCCTTCAGCTCTGGGCCCTATTGTGACGGCTCTGCGAACCACCTGAGTTACCCCTACCACAGTTTGAGAACCACTGCCTTAGCGTTTAACAAATAAACTCATGGAAAAACAAGCGCGAGGCCTGAGACTCAACTTTAGCCCAGTGGCCGTGAGTGAACCCAGTTACTGTGCACATTTATGTTTGACTGACGTTTGCACAGAACCACAGACAAACGACGGATATTAATGATCCGTTTATTTCTTCATCAGAAACATCTCAAAGAAAACTCAGAGACAGAGGAAATTTGTAGCTTTCTGTCATTTTTTTGTGCTGGAATTTATCCCTAAAACAGCTTAAAGACTGTAAATGTCACGGCTCTGAGGGTTGTCAGGTTAAAGCTGGAAATGCTTGAGTGAAACTGAAGAGCACACATTTTTGTTCTTTCGTTGTATAAACAAAACTTAAAGTACAACTACTTCTGAAAATGGCAGCTTTTAAAGTTACGCTTTTGATTTAAAAAGCAATTAGCTGTAACAAACGTAGTGGAAAGTCATGATTTAACTCTTATACTCCAATTTTAAAAAGCATTAATCTTTTAATTAACATGTGCTCTGATCATAAATACCAAATATTTCATTATTTTCAGAATTTTCACTCTTTTTATGACAGTGCATGTAATAGCATCCAAACACGCAAAAAATGAAATATTTGTATTTCTCTGATGTTTTGTGACAGAGACATTTGTGTTAGAGAGAGTAAAAAATTAAATAATATTAAATTTGCATTTAAAATGTCAAAATGTGTGACAAAGTACCTGAGACACATTTCATTTCAAGAGCCACTGCAAAGTTAAACAAAAATAAATCAAATTTGAAAAGGACACTTTGGGTCACAAGAGTCAATTTGAAAAATCAAACTAATCTGAACCAATCAGAGGAAGACAAACCAGGTCTGGACTTCCACAACTCTGCTGTTCTCCTTAAGATGATGCTGACAGCTGTCCAACATCTGTCTCAGTGGGGCCCTCATGGGGCCCTCACAGTGGGGCCTGTTTTCTCTGGGACATACACGAGCACTGACCCACAAAAGGATGTCTCAGGCCTCAGTGGCCTGTCCACAAAGCTCAAAAATAAAAACTGGTAAATCAGAGCAGAAGCCTGTACGGCGGTAAAAACTCTGCCAGCTCAAATAAAAGTTTCAGACTTTCTCACTGGGCTTAAGTTGGCTCTAGCAGACCAACAGCGGTGTCCAGAGGGTCCCACACCAAAACAACCTTTCTTCTCCCAACAATCACCTTCAACACAAAAAACACCAACAGCACAGACAACATGTATAAGCCAGAAGTATACAGTTAGTGAGCTCATTTGTCTGGGGATAATTAGCCTCTTGCCGCTAGTTCCATGGTAATAGTCCTGTTTTTTTATGTAGTTAGCCTCCTGTGCTAGAAAACTTAAAAAAAAAAAAAAAAAAAAAGGAAAACTTTTTTATAGGCTATAGCGAGCACAGTTCATCTTTCAATGTGCTTTACAGTAATAAAATCAAAAATTAAAGACAATTTAAAACTACTTAAAATAATATAGTTTGAAAGAAAGCTAACTAAAGAATATAGATAAATGTGGTTAGCCTCTTGTTGCTAGTTTCATGCTAACAGTCCTGTCTTAAGTTAGCCTGATGCTGCTAGCCCACGCTAACTTAGTTTTTCGCTGCAGTAGTTAGCCTGTCGCTGCAGTAGTTAGCCTGTCGCTGCAGTAGTTAGCCTGTTGCTGCAGTAGTTAGCCTGTTGCTGCAGTAGTTAGTCTGTTGCTGCAGTAGTTAGCCTGTCGCTGCAGTAGTTAGTCTGTTGCTGCAGTAGTTAGCCTATGCTGCAGTAGTTAGCCTGTTGCTGCAGTAGTTAGCCTGTTGCTGCAGTAGTTAGTCTGTTGCTGCAGTAGTTAGTCTGTTGCTGCAGTAGTTAGCCTGTCGCTGCAGTAGTTAGTCTGTTGCTGCAGTAGTTAGCCTATGCTGCAGTAGTTAGCCTGTTGCTGCAGTAGTTAGCCTGTTGCTGCAGTAGTTAGTCTGTTGCTGCAGTAGTTAGTCTGTTGCTGCAGTAGTTAGTCTGTTGCTGCAGTAGTTAGTCTGTTGCTGCAGTAGTTAGCCTGTCGCTGCAGTAGTTAGCCTGTCACTGCAGTAGTTAGCCTGTTGCTGCAGTAGTTAGCCTGTTGCTGCAGTAGTTAGCCTGTTGCTGCAGTAGTTAGCCTGTTGCTGCAGTAGTTAGTCTGTTGCTGCAGTAGTTAGCCTGTTGCTGCAGTAGTTAGCCTGTCGCTGCAGTAGTTAGCCTGTCGCTGCAGTAGTTAGCCTGTCGCTGAAGTAGTTAGCCTGTCGCTGCAGTAGTTAGTCTGTTGCTGCAGTAGTTAGTCTGTTGCTGCAGTAGTTAGCCTGTCGCTGCAGTAGTTAGCCTGTCGTTGCAGTAGTTAGCCTGTTGCTGCAGTAGTTAGCCTGTTGCTGCAGTAGTTAGTCTGTTGCTGCAGTAGTTAGCCTGTTGCTGCAGTAGTTAGCCTGTTGCTGCTGTAGTTAGCCTGTTGCTGCAGTAGTTAGCCTGTTGCTGCTGTAGTTAGCCTGTTGCTGCAGTAGTTAGCCTGTTGTTGCAGTAGTTAGCCTGTTGCTGCAGTAGTTAGCCTGTTGCTGCAGTAGTTAGCCTGTCGCTGCAGTAGTTAGCCTGTTGCTGCTAGCCCATGCTAACAGTGTTGTGTTTATGTTTTGTTTGCAGGAGTCATCAGCACACACTCACCTCTGGATCGAGAGGAAAAACCTGAGCACAGCATCGAGGTGAGGCACAGCTCTTACTTTTACAGACTAACATTTCTTTGAAACTGTCAACACTTGGCTGGCTGCTAAATTAGTAAAGACATTTTATGCAACAAGTTATTATTGAAGCCTATTCGCTGTAGAAATGTCCAGTTTCTTGAATAAATTAAAAATTATACTCTGCATCCTGCAAACAAATCTGTCTGACTTCAACAAACTTAACTTTTAAACAGACATTTACAGATGTGATAAAGAAGATTTAGTATTTAGCAGCAAAGTTATTATTATTGAAACCTACAGAAGCGTATTGCGTTCACTTGGGGAAAAAAATCTGTTTTTATGATAAAAATAAAACCTTGGTAATGTCCATTTCAAACAAGCTTTTAGCTCACAATGTCACAAAAGCACATACATGTCCCAGTTATTCAGTTTAATAGGTTTTATTTGTTAATTTAGTAATAGTTAATTTAGGCCTGACACTTTGGGAGATTCTGTAGTCATTAACTAATACTGATGTTTTTTTCTCTTGCAAAAACAGAGCTAATTTTACTCATAAAATCAATATATATATATTTTTTCAGGTGAATGCAATACGCTTCTGTAGAAACCTTACTGCTGTGAAAAATGTCTTTCATATAAAACAATAAAAAATGTGGCAAATTATTCCCCTGCAACAAACAAACAAAGAAACAGGATTTAAAGCCTTTACCCAGAGCTGTGTGGAAGTTTTTATTCAACAAAACAACAGCCTACAATACAAACAAGTTAAAATAAACTCAGTGCTTAAGTTTGCTTTTGGCTTTTGTTTCCCTGTGGCTTTTGCTGACCGTGTTTTAGCTTCTAATTATTGTTTTACAAGACGTTTATAATTCACTTTTATAACAAAATGAGGTTTTGTTTGTTCTCTTTGAGGCTGTTTCATTAAAGTTTACAACACCATTACCACTTTAGGAGAAAAACAAAAAGATTTAACCTCTTAATATTTACAGTTCCAGTTACGAGACACAATTACCTTTTTATTAAATAATAAATGAGACTCAGTTTGTTTTAGAAGTGGTTCTTAAAAGGACTTTCCATTCACTTTATTGTGCTACATTTATTAAAGCTTTATTAATATTCAGAAAATGTACTAACAAACAGAGCTACTTTGGTTTCGCCTGTTATTTATAATTTACAAAAAAAATTGAGCTTTTCGTTTGCTGAAGCATAGTTGGATGGATTTATAACCTGTCTTCATCTTAAAAAGTTATTAAATTCACTTAAAACAAAACTATAAGTCCCTGTGTTCCCAAGGATCAAAATCAAAACTTAACACTAGGGCTGCAACTAAAGTGACCACCTCAAAAAGTACAAAAAGTGGGACAAGTGGTGCAGTTTGGTGGGACAAGGTGGGACGGACTCAGGAAAGAAATATTTTGATACAAATCTAGCTTTACCAACTTACTGAGATACAAGTTACTACAGTTTAGGGCCTATAACATATTTGATGTGCTGCTTTCATCCCCAAAACACACATTTTGCAAAGTAATGTCTTTATTAAGACTTTATTCATTGGAATAACAAAAGTGGAACAGAAAAAATCAAAGCTTTCAGTCTGCATTTTCTCAAAACCACCAGCACCAACCCCAGCTCCCAGCTCCAGGAGAGGCCTGTCCTGAAACACAGAGGCAGCAACACAACAGCCATAGATTCAACCAAATCAAATCAAAATAGGACACCCACAAATATTTATTCTATATTTTACACAATGTATAGTGACCTTACCTTCTAGTTCTTAACTTGAATTTCTCATTTTTTATAAGATCCACTGAGCACCAATGAAAAAGTGGGAGGGACAGATGCCTAAATGGCTGTGCAGTACAACCAAAAGAGGGACAGGTGGTCACCCTAGCTGCAACTAACATTTATTCTGATTATCTATTAAATCTAATGATTATTCTATTGATTAATTGATTAATCAGATAAAAAAACACAGGTGAATGCATGATTACCTGAGGTTTTTAAAAGTTCCTTTTTAAAATTGTGTATATTATTTTAATAATCGATTATAATCAATTAATCTATTAGTTGTTGCAGCCCTAACAGATTAAACCAGGAATAAAACAAGACTAAACTGTGACCACATTAAGGAAATTACCACTAAAACTGGAATTTTTAAACATTTTTTCCTTTGAGTCTCTGGGAGAAAAGTGATTCTGACAGTGTTATTGCGATATATTTAGATTTTGATGATATAGATATTGCATTTGCTGATATTGCGATAATAATTTTGCGATATATTGTACAGCCCTATTATTTAGATTCACCAATTCACCTACACCTGGTCGTCTTTGGACAAGAAATAACTTTGGTATTTGGTATTAAATATGTAGATTTTTCTTTTGTTTTTGTTATCAATTTTGCAATGTGTGTATTATTTTATCTTTACTCCTGTATTATTATATTATGTCACTATTTCTGTTATTTGTATTTTCATTTATTTGTGTATTTTTAAATTATATTTTATGTATTGTAAACTTTGTGTGAGGACCCCAGGAAGACTAGCGGTCATTAACTGGGCAGCTAATGGGGATGCTAATAAAACAATAAAACAATAAAACAATAAAACAATAAAACCACTGTAATAAACTTTCTACATTTATCTTCTGGTGTTCTTCTGCAGGTGATCGTCTCCGATAACGGCGCTCCTCCTCTGAGATCCACCGCCACCGTCGTGATCCGAGTCCTGGACACCAACGACAACCGTCCGAAGTTCACGGAGAAGCTTTTCCAGGTGAAGCTGCCGGAGCAGAGGCAGGCCGCCGGCAAACAGGAAGTGTGCCGGATGGTCGCCCGCGACGACGACGAGGGCCCAAACGCCGCCGTGACCTACAGACTCCAGGGCGACCTCAGTCACAGCTTCGACATCGACGCCGAGACCGGAGTGGTGACGGCGCACGGAGACTTCTGGGCAGGAAACTACAGCATCCTCTCAGTAAGCGTCAAAAAACTCAAACACTCAAAAACTCAAAAACTCAAACACTCAAAAAACTCAAACACTCAAAAACTCAAAAAACTCAAAAACTCAAACACTCAAACACTCAAAAACTCAAACACTCAAAAAACTCAAACACTCAAAAACTCAAAAACCCAAACACTCAAACACTCAAACACTCAAAAACTCAAAAACCCAAACACTCAAACACTCAAACACTCAAAAACTCAAAAACCCAAACACTCAAACACTCAAACACTCAAAAACTCAAAAACCCAAACACTCAAACACTCAAACACTCAAAAACTCAAAAACCCAAACACTCAAACACTCAAACACTCAAAAACTCAAACACTCAAAAACTCAAACACTCAAAAACTCAGACACTCAAACACTCAAAGACTCAAAAACTCAAACACTCAAAAACTCAAACACTCAAACACTCAAAAACTAAAAAAACTCAAAAACTCAAAAACTCAAACACTCAAACACTCAAACACTCAAAAACTCAAACACTCAAACACTCAAAAACTCAAACACTCAAAAACTAAAAAAACTCAAAAACTCAAACACTCAAACACTCAAAAACTCAAAAACTCAAACACTCAAACACTCAAAAAACTCAAACACTCAAAAACTCAAAAAACTCAAAAACTCAAACACTCAAACACTCAAAAACTCAAACACTCAAAAAACTCAAACACTCAAAAACTCAAAAACCCAAACACTCAAACACTCAAAAACCCAAACACTCAAACACTCAAACACTCAAAAACTCAAACACTCAAAAACTCAAACACTCAAAAACTCAGACACTCAAACACTCAAAGACTCAAAAACTCAAACACTCAAAAACTCAAACACTCAAACACTCAAACACTCAAAAACTCAAACACTCAAACACTCAAAAACTAAAAAAACTCAAAAACTCAAACACTCAAACACTCAAAAACTCAAACACTCAAACACTCAAAAACTCAAACACTCAAAAACTAAAAAAACTCAAAAACTCAAACACTCAAACACTCAAAAACTCAAAAACTCAAACACTCAAAACACTCAAACTCAAAAACTCAGACTCAAAACACTCAAAAATTCAAACACTCAAAAACTCAAAAACTCAAGGCAACAGGATCCCTCAAGATTTTTGAGTTTTGGGGCCAACTCAAAATCTCAAATTTTTAACAACTAATATTTTTATATTCACCTAATTTGATGTAAATTTGTCTAAAAACTTTAAATTTTAAGTTTTACTCACTGTCATTATTTTTTTAACTTACTTTCCATCATTCAGAAAAATATTTTTGTTGATAATAATAAAAATGTAATATAACTGTTTCTGAACAGTGGACAGTAAGTTGGCTGTAAGATGAGTTGAAAAATAATGATACTGAGTCAAACTTAAAATTGAAAGTTTTTAGACATATGAACGTTAAATTAAACAATAACAACAAGAAAAAATATTTGTTGAAAACTTGAGATTTTGAGTTGGCCCCAAAACTCCTGATGTCTTGAGTTTTTTTTTTTTTTTTTTACAATGTGTAAATAAATCTTGTTTTTCAGTGAAAGGTGTAGATTTTTGGAGCAGCTGCACAGAGAAATGTAGATAATGTACCTCTCTCTTCCACCTTAAAAAAAACTTTCAAAAGAGTGGCTTTAGGCAGATGCAGTACATGAAGTCTGCAAATTAAGTGAACAAAAGATATAAGTTGTTGGAAACTTAAGATTTTGATTCTGTTGCCTTGAGTTTTTGAGTTTTTTTTTTTTTTTTGGTTATGTGTGCTTTCTTTATAAACATTCCTCTGAGATCATACTAACTGTCTCTGATTGTGAACATATTCTGGCATGTGTTTGGCAAAAGGTTAGTTTTTATTTTTAACATCATTTTCAGAGTGTATAGATCCACGAAATCGAGAAATTGAGTTTGTAAACAAATTACAATTAAGTACATTTATATTGTTGTTTAAAATACTACTTTGAAGCTAGTTTAGCCAACAGTCTGTTTTGTTTTTTGTTTTTTTGTAACACTTTAGAATAACTTGCAACTATGAAGCAGTAATAAAGCATTAACAACCTTGTAAATAATATAAGTAGTTCTTAAAGTAGGTTTAACTCCTGAATTACCTCTGATGTTTTTAATTGATTTACATGAGCTAAAGAATTAGGCTGCACATTAATGTTTATAACTCAGTGTTGCTTGTAAATGTTGAAGTAATGTTTTGTAAATATTCAGTTAACTGGTTACTAACTCTAAGCTAATACTTAAATAATGTTTGATAGTGTAAGTTATTCTAAAAAGTTACTGTTTTTTATTTTTATTTTTTATTTTTTTACGTTTTTAATTGAACTCTCTGGGGGAAAACTCTTGACTTTGGGAATCGCTGCACTAAATCATAGAATTTGAATGTTTGTAGGTTGAAGAATAATGCGTTGGTTGGCTCATTATAAGCAGAAAAAGTAATAATTCTAATTGCAAAATGAAGATTACTTAGACATTTAGGCTTTTTGTGGAGGTCCAGTCGGTCTTGAATAGAACACAACTTGTTTTTTAATCGTATAAGATGACGAGAGTATTTCAGAAATGCCCAGTGTGTGGATCTTTCAGCACGACTCATACTGCTCTCTTGTTTCTCGGACTATAGAAGTTAAATTAGCGCATGGTTAATTCCCTCAAAGACGCTTCTTGTGCAACACCTGCCCCTCAGCGCACACAATGTCATCACCTGTGTTTGTGAGCAGGAGAAAAACACAAATCAGACGCTGCTAAGAAAGTGGTAAAGGAGACGAGAAGATCAGAAAGCCAGTTTTTACATCGTCATGTCACTTATATTTGCACCTGAGTTACTTACGCTTGGCTTATTTAACACATTTCTAGTAACAGTGAGAGAAAAAAATATAAAAATAAACACAAGATGGTAGAGCGCTAACACAGCAGCAGTGCGAAACGACAAGAAAAGTGTAAAAAAGCTGTAGTTTAGTCCAAGAGCAGCAGAGACACGGCCACTGCAGCCAGTGCTGGGCAGACTCTGCCGCTTCGTTGAATATCACGACATCAGGAGAGAGCTCAGGTCTGAGAAAGCTGTGCGTCTCTGGAGTTATATTAGATATAAACTAATTATCTGTCCTGTTTTCGAGCATTACCAAAGCCAAAAAAATACACTTAAGGAAAAAAGAAACACACCACTGCTTTTTTACCACATTTTTGTTTGGTTACTTATTTTTGATGGAAATATTCCATGTGCACATCAACCATAAACCCGTCCCTGATATTCAGACCCAGTTAATCAATGCTTATGACAGTTTCAATAACAATAACATGACCAAACAATAATAATGCAGCAGCTGTGACATGTGGTCGACCAGATCTGGGACGGTCATTGGAGGATCCAGTGCCAGATGTGGGACGGTCATTGGAGGATCCAGTGGTGTGGAAACGCTCAGCGAGGCGTACAACAGTAGAGTGATGGACTCCAAACTCCTGGCTACAGCCGTGTGCTCCTTCAGCTTGAAGCAGGCCAATGGCTGCCAATCTCTCTCTGGTTGCAGGAGTCGTGGCATTGGGAACAAATGTGCTTTTTTTTTTTTCCATTTTGGTGTCTTTTTATAGGGAATGGTTGTGCACAATTGAGGACAGGTCCAATTCATCTCTGAGTTTTACTCCTGACCCAGACAGAGGTGATTAATACAAAAATACAGTTGTTATTGCTCATCAAAATCAATCAACCAGAACCAGGAAAACACTCATTTCATTTTGACTCAGAATAGAACTAAACTCATTGTAGTCATTGTATTTTTCACTGGCTGTAATATTTTTTGACAAATTGAGAAAATGAAAGTGGTTTCTTTTTTCCTTGAGTGTATTTTGTTCAAATATTCTGACAAAAAATAGTTATAGGTGACAGCGTTTCTACTGAACATTTATATTTACAGTATTCTAGCTGGCACAGGTTTAACTAGGAGTGGCCAAATGTTACTCAGGCTTTTAATTTCTAAAACATTTCCAAAAATTTCCAAAAATTTCCTGACTTTTCTAGGTTTTCCATGACTGTATGAACCCTGCTTATGCAGGACGCTGTGTTTACAGCACCAAGACAAAACCCGACACTCAGATGCATGGAAACGCACAGAAAGCTGGGAGAACACACAGTGCACCACAGTTTGTTTCGGATGCAGCTACAGATTAAGCAGGTGGTCGTAATGTTCTGCCTGATCAGTGTAAATGGCACAGATTTTGGGGTTATTGCTGTGGTCACTGCTTAAAAACCTCACCTGTTCCATGGAGACCGGTGACAGATCCATCACTGTCAGAGCTGGATGTTGGAGGTTTAGCAGCGTCTTTCTCTCCGCAGTCATTATCACTGATGCTCGGTCCGCTCTCATAAATCACTCTCAGATCCTGGAGTTAATGGAAAACTCAGCGTCCTGCTAACGAGTCTCTAACCATGTTTACTGTACACCAGCTATTCCCAAAGTCAGGAGTCACAGCCCTTTTTAAATTCACCAAAATCCCACACAGACCCCAACAATACAACTTCCCTCCATCCCAAGTTTTATTTTCATGTTTTTCTCCATATATTTCTATAAAAACATTACAAAAGACACTGACTATTGGCTAAAAAGTGTTTTAAAGTTATATTTTTAAACAAATACACTGTAAAATAAAATAAAATGCTGCAAAAATTCAACTCAAGGCAAAGGATCCCTCAAGATTTTTGGGGCCAACTCAAAATCTCAAGTTTTCCACACTTTGCCTTAATTTAATGTTCGTCTAAAAACTTTTCTAATTTTTACGTTCATCATTATTTTTTTACTCATCTTACAGCCAACTTACAGAGTTCAGAAAAAGTTATTCTTTTGTTAAATGTAGTATATTTAGTTTTTATTATTATCAATAATACTTTTTCTGAACAGTGGAGTCAGTTGCTGTAAGATGAGCTGGAAAAAATAAAGATAGTGAGGAAAACTTAAAATTGCAAGTTTTTAGATGTATGAACGTTAAATTTGGTGAGTAAAAAAATATTAGTTGTTGAAAACTTGAGATTTTGAGTTGATCACAAAAACTTAAAAATCTTGAGGGATCCTGTTGCCTTGAGTTTTTGCAGCATTGTTTTTTACAGTGCATTTCAAACTCAGTTTATTTTTATGAACTTAATATAGACAGCCTCTGGGGGCCCCTGCAGTACCTTTGCGGACCCCCAGAGGGCTCTGGACCCCACTTTGGGAACCACTGCTGTACACTATAAACATACACAAGTTAAAGCTGATGTACTACTGCTGTCCCGAGTGCTGCTACAAATAAATCTGTTCCCCAAAGCATTTCCAACTCCACCACTCACCAACAACAACAGTAAAGCTACTTTTCTGCTTTTATTCTTAATTTTAAGGCCCCCTATTCTGCTAAATCAACTTTTAACCATGTTATAATGTTATTTCCACCTCAAACACATAATACCTGGAGTATAGAGCTGCACAATATGAAAAAAACATGTGATATTTGATAATTATGTTGAAAATTGTGATAATGATATAATTGCGATTTTAAAATAGGGCCTGCGATTGACTTTTTAAAACAGAAATGTAAGTTCCTGTATTTACAAGTCAAAAAAGAGTCAAAAACAAAACTTAACACAGACTAAACCAGGAATAAAACAAGGCTAAACTGTGAGTAAATTAAAGAAATTACCTCAAAAACTGGACTTTTTAAACATTTTTATTTAGTCACAACACATGTTCTTTTAAGGCTCTGGTGGAAAATGATTTTTCAGTGTAAATCCTCAGAGTTATTGTGATATATCTAGAATCTACAGATATTGCGTTTGCTGATATTGTGATAATCATTTAGTGATATATTGTGCAGCCCTAATTTTAAGTTGTAAAACCTGAAATACTAATGCAAAGGTGTCCAAAACTATTTCCAAAAGCCTGAAAAAAGCATAATATAGGAGCTTTAAACAATAAAAATGACGATGCTATGATGCTGAGGTATTTTTATAAACTACTACAGCTCTGGAAAAAATAAGAGCCCACTATAATTTCCTCTTCTCTCACGTCTCTGTGTTAAACCTCACTCTGCTCTGAGCTCACAGATCGTGGGATAAAGTTTGTTTTTTCCACCAAACACTGAATCTATGAATTATTCAAGTTCTGCAAACTCTTCAGAGCTCTGCTTGTTAATATTCTGGGCACATAACAGGTTTAGGTGTTGGTCGGTCTAAAGGACACACACATGTCAGTGGGACTGTGGTTTGTCCTTCATTTGCACATCTCTGGAATCTGAATCGTAATTAATCACGGCGGGACGTCCCGTGTCCGCCCCTGTCCGTCTCACGCACATCCAAATGTAATCTCTATGTTAATGTCTGCAGATTAAAGCCACGGACCGGGGCAGCCCGCCGCGCTCCTCCACGGCGCGGCTGGACGTGGACTGGATCTCGGTCCCGCCCCCCGTCTCCGAGCCCATCACCTTCGACGAGCCCCACTTCACCTTCGCCGTGATGGAAACGGAGCCTGTCACTCACATGGTGGGCATCATCCTGACGGAGACGCAGAGGCAGCTGTGGTTCGACATCATCGGTAAACAAAAACAAACATAAACAAACATAAACATCACATCAGTACAGCTGCAGTCGTTCACACCCGGCCATCCCCGACGCCTTAAAACATTATAAATACATTTGTCTGTATTAAACTCAAGGCCTCAAAAGCATTAAATATTATGAGTGGGTATTATATTTTGTTAATCTAACCCCAAATTCTAACCCCAAATTCCCAAATTTGAAAGTGTAGCAGAAGTTTATTTTGAGCCTGTTTCCTGTGTTTCCCCGGCTGTAGCTCTGCGCGTCGACACGAAGCAGCTTGAAAAATAGAACTCTAACCTGACTTTAGCGGAGCGGCGAGTCGTTTGTGTGACATGTGCCTTTTCTGTCAGAGAGGTTACTCTTTTATTTTATCAAACAACAAAATTAACCTACATTAAAGTCATTGTAGGTAATAGGATTTTTAAACATATTTGTCATGAAATTAAAAGCATTTTTACCAATAAATAGCCCTCAAAACAGTGAGTGGGTTCAGACAACAATTTAAACTACTATCTGTGTTTTATTTTATTTTTTAAATAAGTACATGTTTATAAAATTTTATTTGGACAGAAACAGCTCTGTGTGATTATCGGTGGGAGTGGCTGCCACTCAAAGTCTGACTGTCGCACTACAACAGAAGCAGTCGTCTGCCTGGGAAAGCAGTCGCAGTCATGGCAGAGACCTTGCAGCTGATCCCTCCTGCACTCACTGCTGCCTTTGTTAAAAAACAAAAAACAAAAACTCTTTTAGAGAAAGAAGAAAACAAAAAGAGGTCGGACGGAGAAAGAGCTAAAACTATAGTGAATATTGGAGTGGCATTTGATCGGTGGAGAGAGCTCTGGGAACGAAAGGCGCTCAAAACAGATGCTAATGTCGCTACGTTTCTTCTAAACTGGTGAGAGTCTTTTCTTTATATTTGTAATACAGTGCCACCTAGTGGTAACATGTGCATCTGTGCAGTACCTCAACAGTTTGGCTAGAATGAGTCCTGCAGTTGTCTGGCATTTGTATAAGCAACACTCAGTGATGCTAGCTAAGCAGCTAGCGCTAGCTTAGCGGCTAACAATAGCTAGTAATCTTACTCTTACAGTACTTATAATGATTGTTGCTGTTGTATGGTGCTGTATTGTTGCTGTGGGACGTCTGCGAGTGTGGATCAGATTTATTTCAGTACATTTCTTTTATGTTCTAGTTATGAGAAATACGAGAAGGTTCTGGCATCCACAGCTTCTCACTGACTGCCGTTCTTAAAGACCGTGACTGCCAAGGGCGGGATATAATGCTGCGTGCTACACTCGCAAAACAGCGCCCTCTAGTCAGTTTTCTGCTCACTACCTACAATGGCTTTAAGTTATGTACAGTTCATGGATGGTGTTTAAAGGTTAGCCACTGTCCGGAGGAGAGCGTAAACGTGGCCCTCAGAGGATCTTAATGTCATCGGTGTCAGTGGGTCGTCTTTCTCTGAGCGGATAAAGCAGCGGTGTCTCTGCTCTAATCACTTTCCAGGTCACTACGGGACGCCCCTCATGCTCCACATCCCATTGTCCCAGTTTTTATAAAGTGTGTACTTCAAAGCAGCCGCGGCTTAAAGGAGGCTCAGAAACCTTCACAATATCACAAAGTCAGCCATTTGAGTCGCTGGAGGTTTGTAAAGATGGACATGACAACAAAGTCTGGAGCCAAAGTCTGCACACGAATAAGAACTAGATATAAATTTGGACTTAAAGGTGCTGTGAGCAGTATATATATTTTATATTTATATGAGATAAACATGTTTAAATCAAATATTAGCAATAACAGTGGTACAGTTCATTTATTCACAATTAAAAATATGTTTCATAATGGCCAAGCTGGTTTTGTTTACATTTTTTGTTTTGGTTCTAAAACGTCATCGCTGATCAGAAACAGAGACCATTGTTTTTATTTAGGCTGCAGTACCATTTATAACCAGTAGAGCGCATGTTGCTTACAGGAGCTTTAATGTTTTTTGAAGATTTTTTTATGTTTTCCTTTTAACAAATATTTTACTTTGACCTTGCATTTTTCTAATCACCTTCGCCAAAGTGGAGGTAATGTTTTTTGCGGCGTTGGTTTGTTTGTCTGTTTATTTATTTGTTTGAGCAACATAACTCAAAAAGTTATGGATGGATTTTGATGAAATTTTCAGGAAATGTCAGAAATGGAATTAGTAACAGGTGATTATATTTTGGGGTTGATCCGGATCACCATCTGGATCCAGGAATGTTGTAAAGGATACTTTACTATTGGGAGATGGGGATAATTTTGCCATTAGAGCTTCTAACTCAACAAATAATGCCCAGAATCATTGGTAAATAATTACGGATGACGTCATGGTAGATGTTAGACACAGTTGGACCCGGATCATGCTGATGTTCTGGTTCTGCTGATCCAGAAGATTCTGAATACAGGAGGTGCACATGAGATTGGATATTGCACAACAACTAATGTAGCTACACACTTGGAAATAACGCCAAATGAAAGGTGAGGTTTTTCTCTGTCAGTAGTTTGTTCACAGATCTTTAATACTTACTGAGCCAGATCCAGGTGTGTAGGGTTTTTTCTCAGGGGAGTGACCTATGCCTTGGCGGAGGTCTGCGCTCTGAATGCTTCTAGTTTAGTTTTGCAAATGTATTTGGATGGTGTGTTTCTGAAAAAAGCACTTGCCCGACAGAACAACGTAGCAGTCTTTTCTCCTGTAAATAAAAAAGCTAATTATGAAGCCACTCGCTAATGTTCTCTACCCAGGCACTGACAGTAGACACATGTGGTTGTAGTCTTTTTGGTGCATAGGAACACTTTTTGGTGGCTTAAAGCTAATCTGCCCACTGAGAATGTGTTGAAAATGTGGTCCGCAAAACTCATAGCAGCTGCAGGTAAAAGTGCAGCAGTGTTCAAAAACTTAAAGGTATTTTGTTATAATGCTGTTCCTTCTTCAAAAAAACAGACCTGGAGTTGTGTTTTGCTTCTGTAGTCTCTGGCACGGCCTTTCTGAGGCCTCAAAATGCTACATTCCACTAAACTCCACCCACTCCAGGAAGCACTGACCAATCAGCAACAAGCCCTTAATGTCAACAAAAAAATGTAAAATTTACAGTAAAACACTGTCAGCTGTTGTTACCAGAATTTTACTGTAACAATCTGATAACATAAAAAAGCGTTCCCATTAAATAATTTTTAAAAAAAGTGCATGTACTGGAAAAATAAAGTTTATTTACGATAAACTTTTATACTGTCACCATTTTTTTTTTACAGTAAAATTCCGGTGGCCACAGCTGCCAGAATTTTACTGTCAGTTTTACAGATTTTATTTTACTGTGCATTAATTTATCCAAGTACAAGTACAGCTCTGTTTCCACTGATTCTTCCCAGACATTTTTCATTTTGTAGTAAATTGGCATCATCCAAAAAGAAAAGAAGCTTTTTCTATGATTATGTTCAAAATAGCGTCACAGCTCTGTAGCTTTTTTTGGTTCCATAATGTTTTTAAAGGCTGTACAACGCTGCTGTTCTAGAGGTGACTAGGACTGGGTTAAAAACATAAATAAAAGCAGAATAAATCCCCTTTAAAATCTTTCTAGCTTATGTTTAACCTAAGTGTAAAGTGTTTATTACCGTATTATAAATGTCATTCCTCTGAGTTCACGCTGCTCTTGTCCTGCCCTTTAGAGGCTCGCACGAATCAAACGTGAACGGTTGCCAGGTCCAAACCCCGGCTCCTCCTCCTGTTCACGTTTTGTTGCCAGATTGAGTGAAAGCCAGGAACACAGCAGACCAAGCTCTTCCCCGAGGCTTCGAGCAGCGCCCCGTCCCGATGCAGGCCGGATGTTCAAACTCACAACATTTGGTTTCGAGCGAGAGCTGCTGAGACGTAATCAGCCTCACACGACCTTTCAGCACGGACGACGTAAACCTACTGCTGTCTGTATCTTTGTCCTCTAAAAATCCTGCTCCTCTTTTGGATAAAGTGTAGCTCTCTCTATAAACTCTGCACTTGCTGCTTATTGCCCTCCTGAAAGAAATATGGCTGCAGGATATGGAGAAAACATGCGATATTCAACATTATGTTGAAAACTGCGATAACGATATTATTGCGATATTTGAAAACAGAGCCTACTTTTGGAACATAGTAAGTTAAATTCACTACATTTCACAAAAATGTAAGTTCCTGTATTTACAAGTCAAAACAGCCACAAAATCCAAACTTAACACAGACTAAACTAGGAATAAAACAAGGCTAAGCTGTGACTAAATTAATTAAATTACCACTAAAACTGGACTTTTTAAACATTTTTATTTAGTCACAACACATGTTCTTTTAAGGCTCTGGTGGAAAATGATTCTTCAGTGTAAATCTCTGTCAGATGGAAGACCACAGCGTTATTGTGATATATTTAGATTCTTGCGATACAGATATTGCGTTTGCTGATATTGCGATAACGATAATTTTGCGATATATTGTGCAGCCCTAGAAAGAAATAAGTGTTTTTTATTTATCTAATCTGCGTTTACTTGCACAGAAAACTCCGACTACACTCATGCCTGTCTTTAGTCTGAATTCTCTTAAATGAATTACAGAAACCAAATCACTGAGACCACGGCACTGTGAGGCGTTCAAGTGGTCTGGGGATTTAATTCAATTTCACATCAATTCAAATTTATTTATATAGTGCAATATTTCAACCAGTGTTGCCAACTTAGCAACTTTTCAGACCTCCCTAGCGACTTATTTTCAAAAAAGTGATAAGCGACAAATCTAGTGACTTTTTCTGGTGTTGCTAGCGACTTTGGTGACTCATGGAAAACGTGAAAGCACTTCTCACTGCTCTACTCTTCGAGCTCCCTGCTGTCGCTGTGAGCTCCTCCTCCTCCGTCTCGCCGCCAGCAGATGCTGCTGTTGTGCTCTTAGCTCCGCCTCTTTCCCTCTGCCACTGACCAATCAGCACGCAGGCCTGTCAGCTGCAGCCAACTCAGAGCAGGAGCTTTTTTTTTATACACAAATTTGTGCATAATACCAATATTTTACAGACATTACATCACTGTTCAATAGTACATAAAACATTTATAACGACAATAATAAAAATACAGAGTATTTTTTACCTGTTAGAGTGCAAGCCGACAATATATATGCAGATCTCTTGAAATATTTGGAGATATTTGGTGCCAACAGCCGCCTCACCAGGCAGCCACGAGCCATCGGCCTCACTTTCAGTTAGAGCCATGTGACCAATTATGCAAATTAGGCAATGACGTCATCTGGCAACTTCTAGCGACTTTTCTTATTGAGGAGTTGGCAACACTGATTTCAACAGCAGTCGCCTCAAAAGACTACAAAAATGTAGTCACACAATCAAACATAAAGAATAACTAAACTAAACCTCCTTCTCGTCAGTGATGGGCCGCTCTTTTCAAACATTTGTCTTTTTTGGCCTGGCTCTGTTAGAAAAGCCAGCTTCCTAACGGCTCTTCCTTTACTGTCACTCTGAGCATTTTATTTAGGCCTAATTTAGCAAACACTGCTGGTTTGTGTGTTGTAAACTGTGTTTAATCAGGGATTTTGACAAAAGCCTTATTTTTATGCAGTTTGCACAAACTACAGTTACAGAATTCTCAACTCATTTTTGCTGTTTAATCAAAATCAGCTGTCTGTTAGAACCCATCTTACTTCTTTCACATAATAAAGTGATCCTAGTCTGTCGTCGTGTGATTGGCTGCATCCTGTGCCCATCAAAATAAAATTCCACTCTGCTTGTGTGGCTTTGTATCAGAGCTGAGCAGGAACAGCTGAAGACTGGGTTCATGTTCGGGAGTCAGGCTTCAGATTCACTCCAAAGAATCAGCTTTTAGAGCTGGCTCATTCATAAATGACCCATCCCATACTTCCCGCTTAGGAAAAACTCCTAAAAAACCCAGCTGTGGGGAAAAAAACAAAGAAACCTCAGGGAGAACCACACTGAAAGAGCTCCCACTCCCAGGATGGACAGGCTGTAAATGTGTCTAGGAACAAAGTCCATAAGCTGTTCTATAGTAGACTCTCATAGTTCATCAGAAATGCTCCCTCTTCTTATTTTCTCTTTTTTATAATGGGCCCACTGTGAAGCGTTTTTGCCCCGGGCCCCAGCAGCCTGTGCCCAAAGAGTCACTGTTAATCACCTGCATACAACTAGTTCTATGTAAATTATGTATTATTATTATTTCCTGCAATTCCCAGACGCCTGAGGTGGAATCCACAAATTTGCCAATCTGCCATTTCAAATACACACACACATGACGCTGGGAGAACACTGAAGAGAAATCTCTAACAAACACACACTGATAAAACTCTCACACACACAAAGCAGAAGTATTTGTTGCTTTTGATCTTCGGACTGAAGCAGCTGTTTTTGTCCCGGTGTGCGGTCAGCGCGAGGCAAAGAGAAGGTCGTTACTGAAGCCACTGATGGAGATAATGATGAAGGTAATTATCACAGGAGACAGAGGCAGAGCCGAGCAGTCTCTCCCAAATTCTCCGGGGGCACAAGTTTGGAAATCTCTGAAATCCTTCAAGAGAAATAGATGAAAAGGGCTCGAAATGACAGAGAAATTAGTGAGCCGTAAAAAGCCTTAAAGGGACGGCGAGTGTTCAACAACGGGAAAAAACAGTGTGTGGTATTTTAAAGCACAGAGGATTTTAACAGAGCCTGAAGGGACAGAGCTGACCCTGCTAACCTTTACAGCAGTTTTTTAAAGATGGGATGTTTATACGAGACACCAACTCTGGCCTGTGTGGGACATCTTTTAACAAACTTGTAAACAATTACTATCTATCCATCCAAAAATGTTGCTTATTTTCTCGTCTTTTGCTATCTTTTCAATCTAAAAGCCCAATGTCACAAAAGCACTTGCCTCAAAGGGATTTAAAGAAATAAAACAAACTGTACCAGAGAACACCCCTGTTCTTACAGCCGCCATCTTGGTAAGGAAATAAAAATCAAGCAATGGGGAAAAAGGAGAAACCTCAAGGAGAACAGCATGAAGGAGGGACCCACTCCATCCTGGGAGTTGTATGCAGTAAAATTCAATTCACATGAGGCCAAATCTATTTTATTTGTATTATTTGATTTTATTTTTACTAGGTGCTGAAGAGCAGGATTTTTGGGGTTAACTTAGACCTCGTAAATTAGAAGGTACCTGCTGCGTGTTCTTTGTCAAAAAACTGACTCTGAGGACCAGAAGATGTCTTTAAAAATGCCATCCAGATGCACTGATCAAAAATACAGTTTGACAGGATTCAAAAATAATGCATAGAGCTAAATATTGTGGTAATCAAAAGAACAGAATTCAGTCTCGAGACAGGAGCAGTCGTTGACGTCGCCACCAAACATCTCTCAGAGAGAGAGCTCCTCCAGTCTCAGGATGACACTGAGTGCTCCCGGTCAAGTTTTTCACACAGGTTTATAGTAAAAGGAAAGTACAAGAATGACAAATTTATCACTCAGGTCCATTCTATACATATCTTCTTTTTCTGGACAGTTATTCTGTTCTTGGTATCCACAGAGTGGACACCGGACACTGGCCTGATAACATAAATCTGGTTTTGTGTCAAACTGTCCCAGACTGACTGCACTAACAACTGGCAAAGCATCAGCTGTCGGCTAAACAAAACCTAAAACAAAACCTAAAACAAAACCTAAAACAAAACCTAAAACAAAACCTAAAACAAAACCTAAAACCAAATCTAAAACAAGGTACACATGTTGTTTAGCATGAGCTGTCATTGTTAAGGAGATGACTAAATAAGAACACACAGTAACAAAGCACATCAGTACATACTACATACATCTGAATCATAAGTATAATGATTAAATAGATATCTTAAGATGAATATGTGAGGAGTCATAATCTAAGAACTTTATTGATACACACAGGGCCTAAACTACGGCAAATTATATGTGACACTTCAGCAAACTTAAATTTAACTTTAACTTTAACATTTTTTCCCTGATAACTGTGCCAAGCTGAAAGAGTTACGTAGTGTTAAAGGGAACTAGTTTGGTACTTCTTTGCATTAGTATTTCTCATTTTAAAACTTTAAATAATGTACAGTATATGTATGGAAAACGTCTTCTTTTGGGGAGCTGTTACTGTGACTTTACAGAGAGCGCTTGGATGAGGAGTCCAACTCCAACTTAAGTTCACACTTTACAATTTAAGACTTTTAAGATTGGCAGAAACCCTGAGCAGAGCTTTTATTTCTCACGTCCCATCAAACACAACTTGTCCCACTTTTTGCACTTTATGAGGTGTTCACCCTCGATCAGTGTTTTCAGTCCTGTTTTAGTCTGACATAAGAACTGAAGTAGTCAGAGAGAGTGGAGAAACAACCAAAACCCATGCAGCATTCTTCTATTGTTTTTTTGCTTTGTTTTTTGCTTGTCTTTACAAAACCAGAGCATTACAGCACTGACAAATATAAAAACAAATCAAACAATAATCATTATAGAACTCTGAAACCTTTTCCTCTGTGTCTAAGCCACAGTGAAAGCCCTCAGTGCCGCTGTACTCCGCTGTAATCTGTCTGCTGCTGCAGGAGTTTGCTGACCTTTGGAAAATAACTTGTCTGCTCTTCGTGAGGAGCCCATAAGGATGGATGACGCTCGTGAACTGTTCAGAGCCGAGCGCCGGGGCCTAAGTGGCAATATGTCGACCGTCACACAAAGTTTCCTGAAGTATCTGTTTTTTAGAGGCAGAGCTCGGACCTGTGATGTACGAGGGGACATTATACCATCGTCCAGAGTTAGCGGGAAGGGTTAAATCCATTCACATCAGCAAAGTGTAAAGGCCAAACGTACATTTATAAGCGTTAAAAAGCGACAGCAGGGTTATAGATAGGATTGGTGGCATTTTGAAGTGTGAGTGCAAAGAAAGCCACATTATTGCTGAGCGGTACATTTGTCACTCTCTTCTTTCTGCTCCTACAGTGGCCCTGCAGGGACAAACCCAGTCAAACACAGAGTTAAACTAAAAAGAAGATAATTAGGGGATGTTTTGTCTTAAATTTCATGAGACTTCACGTAAAAAGAAACAACAACACGTTTCTCCAGAAGTGTTCAGTTTGTCTTCTCGATATTTTATTGTCCGGCCTGAAAATGTGTTCTTTACATCTGACCCATCGTTGAGTCAGTGCTGCTGGAGCCACTTCTCCTGAGCCTGGATCCAGGTCAGCTTTTCACCTTTAAACCTGCACAACAGGCTGATCATTAGCCTGGATTACTGTTTTAGAAAAGCCTGAAAAAGCTTAATGTACACTCAAGGAAAAAAGAAACTCACCACTGCTGTTTTACCACATTTTTGTTTGGTTACTTATTTTTGATGGAAATATTCCATGTGCACATCAACCATAAACCCGTCCCTGATATTCAGACCCAATTAATCAATGCTTATGACAGTTTCAATAACAATAACATGACCAAACAATAATAATGCAGCAGTTGTGACATGTGGTCGACCAGATGTGGGACGGTCATTGGAGGATCCAGTGCCAGATGTGGGACGGTCATTGGAGGATCCAGTGCCAGATGTGGGACGGTCATTGGAGGATCCAGTGGTGTGGAAACGCTCAGCGAGGCGTACAACAGTAGAGTGATGGACTCCAAACTCCTGGCTACAGCCGTGTGCTCCTTCAGCTTGAAGCAGGCCAATGGCTGCCAATCTCTCTCTGGTTGCAGGAGTCGTGGCATTGGGAACAAATGTGCTTTTTTTTCCATTTTGGTGTCTTTTTATAGGGAATGGTTGTGCACAATTGAGGACAGGTCCAATTCATCTCTGAGTTTTACTCCTGACCCAGACAGAGGTGATTAATACAAAAATACAGTTGTTATTGCTCATCAAAATCAATCAACCAGAACCAGGAAAACACTCATTTCATTTTGACTCAGAATAGAACTAAACTCATTGTAGTCTGTCATTTTTCACTGGCTGTAATATTTTTTGACAAATTGAGAAAATGAAAGTGGTGAGTTTCTTTTTTCCTTGAGTGTATTATGCTTTTTCAGGCTTTTCTAAAATAGCGTTGGACACCTTTGCATTAGTATTTCACGCTTTTATAACTTAAAATAATCCATAAAATGCTATTTAGCACAACATGATGCTAACAGAAAGATTTGTGAGCTGATGCTTCATGGGGGGGCATGAACGAGTGAAGGTGTGTCGTCAAAATTTAGTTAAAAAAATCTGCTGCAGCTTTTGAAAGTGGCTCAAACTCACTTTTTGTGTAAGTTTTTTTTTTTTTTGACAACGGTTAGGCCTAAAAATAAGAAGAATGATGTGACCAACGTGTCTGTCGCCCCCTGCTGGCAACGATGAGGACTGGACAGAGCATAAAATGGCTCATTATCACAGCTGTTAGCAACATGATGCTAACAGATAGATTTGTGAGCTGATGCTTGGTAGTGACGGAGGTTTAAGGCTGAAATGATCAGAACGAGTCCGGTGACGGTGTCTGGGCTTTAGAAACGCGCAGGAGCACTTCCTGGTTTCATGTGTCTACGTAGAGCTGTGAGACCGAAGCGTTTTCAGCTCTGGAGAAGGACAGCGCCTCAGCATACAGGATTACTCAGACAGAATACTACTGCAGCTCTGTTTCTGAGGAGGAGACCACATTAGAACAGGGTTAACAACAGTGTAAAGGAACAGCTTCAGCTCTGAATGACTCTAAACTAAAATACTTCACACAGCTGCAGTAAAATAATGCAATCTCCATTTGTTCCCATATAACAACATAATCAAGCATAACCACAGAGAAGTTTAATCTGTCAACCTTGTGAAATAAAATTTCTCCACTAGATGGAGTAATGAGCTGTGGCATTGTTTTTATTCCTACACATAACTCATAATTTAAAGTGTAAAGCCTATAACAACTCTGTAAATACTGCATATATGGCAATAGTACAGCAAAGTATGTGAGCATAGAATAAAATCTCTCCTCTGTTATTTTAAATTAATTAACCCTCATCCGACCACATATTTTACCATATCTCAGAAATAAAAGAACAGAAGGTCGTCTGGACAAGGTTTGTTTTTGGAAGATGTTTCTTGCTCTGAAGAACGTCATCATTTCTCTTCAGAGTGAGAGCCAAACGTCTTCCAAAAACAAACCTTGTCCAGACGACCTTCTGTTCAACTTTTTTACTGATTTTTCCTGGATGACTGAGAATCTACACAGACGTCACATCTGAGAGATTCCTAATTTATCTCTGATTTGTCAGGACTTTGTCAGGTTACTTGTTGTCTGTGACGTCTTACAGTTTGTTTGTTTTTTTTTTTGGGGGGGGGTTCAGATGTAATTTGAGAATTTTATAACGACAAACGTAGCGGGGTCACTAATGACCCCAGTCAAAAGTGCCTATGTATTTTTAATGTTTTATCACTTTAATTAGTGATTAGTACAAAACATGAACATTTGATGTAAAAAACACTAGAGGGAGGTTGGGGCTTGGTAATTTTACTGAGGCCCTCAGTGCAGTATCACAGCAGTATCACAGTAGTATTACAGCAGTATCACAGTAGTATCACAGTAGTATCACAGTAGTATTACAGTAGTATCACAGCAGTATCACAGTAGTATTACAGTAGTATTACAGCAGTATCACAGTAGTATCACAGTAGTATTACAGTAGTATCACAGTAGTATTACAGTAGTATCACAGTAGTATTACAGCAGTATCACAGTAGTATCACAGTAGTATTACAGTAGTATCACAGCAGTATCACAGTAGTATCACAGTAGTATTACAGTAGTATCACAGTAGTATCACAGTAGTATCACAGCAGTATCACAGTAGTTTTACAGTAGTATTACAGTAGTATCACAGTAGTATCACAGCAGTATCACAGTAGTATTACAGTAGTATCACAGTAGTATTACAGTAGTATTACAGTAGTATCACAGTAGTATCACAGCAGTATCACAGCAGTATCACAGTAGTATCACAGTAGTATCACAGTAGTATTACAGTAGTATCACAGCAGTATCACAGTAGTATCACAGTAGTATCACAGTAGTATTACAGTAGTATCACAGTAGTATTACAGCAGTATCACAGCAGTATCACAGCAGTATCACAGTAGTATTACAGTAGTATCACAGTAGTATTACAGTAGTATTACAGTAGTATCACAGTAGTATCACAGCAGTATCACAGCAGTATCACAGTAGTATCACAGTAGTATCACAGTAGTATTACAGTAGTATCACAGCAGTATCACAGTAGTATCACAGTAGTATCACAGTAGTATTACAGTAGTATCACAGCAGTATCACAGTAGTATCACAGTAGTATCACAGTAGTATTACAGTAGTATCACAGCAGTATCACAGTAGTATCACAGTAGTATCACAGTAGTATTACAGTAGTATCACAGTAGTATTACAGCAGTATCACAGCAGTATCACAGTAGTATCACAGTAGTATCACAGCAGTATCACAGTAGTATTACAGAAGTATTACAGTAGTATTACAGTAGTATTACAGTAGTATCACAGCAGTATCACAGTAGTATTACAGCAGTATCACAGTAGTATCACAGTAGTATCACAGTAGTATCACAGTAGTATCACAGCAGTATCACAGTAGTATTACAGAAGTATTACAGTAGTATCACAGTAGTATTACAGCAGTATCACAGCAGTATCACAGCAGTATCACAGTAGTATCACAGTAGTATTACAGTAGTATTACAGCAGTATCACAGTAGTATCACAGTAGTATCACAGCAGTATCACAGTAGTATTACAGAAGTATTACAGTAGTATCACAGTAGTATTACAGTAGTATCACAGTAGTATTACAGCAGTATCACAGCAGTATCACAGCAGTATCACAGTAGTATCACAGTAGTATCACAGCAGTATAACAGTAGTATTACAGAAGTATTACAGTAGTATTACAGTAGTATTACAGTAGTATTACAGTAGTATTACAGCAGTATCACAGGAGTATTACAGTAGTATCACAGTAGTATCACAGTAGTATTACAGAAGTATTACAGTAGTATTACAGTAGTATTACAGTAGTATTACAGCAGTATCACAGCAGTATCACAGTAGTATCACAGTAGTATTACAGAAGTATTACAGTAGTATTACAGTAGTATTACAGTAGTATTACAGCAGTATCACAGCAGTATCACAGTAGTATCACAGTAGTATCACAGTAGTATTACAGTAGTATCACAGTAGTATTACAGCAGTATCACAGCAGTATCACAGTAGTATCACAGTAGTATTACAGTAGTATTACAGTAGTATTACAGCAGTATCACAGTAGTATCACAGTAGTATCACAGCAGTATCACAGTAGTATTACAGAAGTATTACAGTAGTATCACAGTAGTATTACAGTAGTATCACAGTAGTATTACAGCAGTATCACAGCAGTATCACAGCAGTATCACAGTAGTATCACAGTAGTATCACAGCAGTATAACAGTAGTATTACAGAAGTATTACAGTAGTATTACAGTAGTATTACAGTAGTATTACAGTAGTATTACAGCAGTATCACAGGAGTATTACAGTAGTATCACAGTAGTATCACAGTAGTATTACAGAAGTATTACAGTAGTATTACAGTAGTATTACAGTAGTATTACAGCAGTATCACAGCAGTATCACAGTAGTATCACAGTAGTATTACAGAAGTATTACAGTAGTATTACAGTAGTATTACAGCAGTATCACAGCAGTATCACAGTAGTATCACAGTAGTATCACAGTAGTATTACAGTAGTATTACAGCAGTATCACAGTAGTATTACAGTAGTATCACAGTAGTATCACAGTAGTATTACAGTAGTATTACAGCAGTATCACAGTAGTATTACAGTAGTATCACAGCAGTATCACAGTAGTATTACAGAAGTATTACAGTAGTATTACAGTAGTATTACAGTAGTATTACAGCAGTATCACAGCAGTATCACAGTAGTATCACAGTAGTATCACAGTAGTATCACAGCAGTATCACAGTAGTATTACAGAAGTATTACAGTAGTATTATAGTAGTATTACAGTAGTATTACAGTAGTATTACAGTAGTATTACAGAAGTATTACAGTAGTATTACAGTAGTATTACAGTAGTATTACAGTAGTATCACAGTAGTATCACAGTAGTATTACAGCAGTATCACAGTAGTATTACAGAAGTATTACAGTAGTATTACAGTAGTATTACAGCAGTATCACAGCAGTATCACAGTAGTATCACAGTAGTATCACAGTAGTATTACAGTAGTATTACAGCAGTATCACAGCAGTATCACAGTAGTATCACAGTAGTATCACAGTAGTATTACAGTAGTATTACAGCAGTATCACAGTAGTATTACAGTAGTATCACAGCAGTATCACAGTAGTATTACAGAAGTATTACAGTAGTATTACAGTAGTATTACAGTAGTATTACAGCAGTATCACAGCAGTATCACAGTAGTATCACAGTAGTATCACAGTAGTATCACAGCAGTATCACAGTAGTATTACAGAAGTATTACAGTAGTATTATAGTAGTATTACAGTAGTATTACAGTAGTATTACAGCAGTATCACAGTAGTATCACAGCAGTATCACAGTAGTATTACAGTAGTATTACAGTAGTATTACAGTAGTATTACAGTAGTATTACAGCAGTATCACAGTAGTATTACAGTAGTATTACAGTAGTATTACCGTAGTATTACAGCAGTATCACAGTAGTATTACAGTAGTATTACAGTAGTATTACCGTAGTATCACAGCAGTATCACAGTAGTATTACAGAAGTATTACAGTAGTATTACAGTAGTATTACAGTAGTATCACAGTAGTATTACAGCAGTATCACAGTAGTATTACAGTAGTATTACAGTAGTATTACAGCAGTATCACAGTAGTATCACAGCAGTATCACAGTAGTATTACAGAAGTATTACAGTAGTATTACAGTAGTATTACAGTAGTATTACAGCAGTATCACAGTAGTATCACAGCAGTATCACAGTAGTATTACAGTAGTATTACAGCAGTATCACAGTAGTATCACAGTAGTATCACAGCAGTATCACAGCAGTATCACAGTAGTATTACAGCAGTATCACAGTAGTATTACAGTAGTATCACAGCAGTATCACAGCAGTATCACAGTAGTATTACAGCAGTATCACAGTAGTATTACAGTAGTATCACAGCAGTATCACAGCAGTATCACAGTAGTATTACAGCAGCTATAATCTGATGTATTTACGGCACTAGCCGTTCATTAATGCACGCTGTCCCATATAAATAAATAAATAAATAAAAATAGTATCTCCTGCAGGTGTGAGCCGTTTGTCCGGTCGTGGACGTTTTGTCAGCTTTGCCGTCCTCTGCCAACCTTTCACACGGCTTCTTTTTTGTAAGAATGTGTAAATTCAGCAGCTGTCCTGTCGGAGCGGGACATGTTCGGTGCTCAGTGGCAGCAGTGACATATTGCGAGCCTCTCCTCCTCCCTGTGCGTTTTAATTCTGTCCCGCCTCAGTCTCTGCAGGACGCTGTGTACGCAGAGGGGAAAGGTAAAGCTCACGCCCGCTCCAACAGATGGTGTTTATTAAGACGTTCACACACCGGAGCGGCCCAGTTACCTCACAATATTACAACATGAGATATTTCCCACGTCATGCCACTTCTAAATCTCATTTGAAGTGAAATATTGTTGTCTTGTGCTTGTGGTGTTCTGCCTCTAAAGCTTTCAGAGACGATGATTACGTTGACATTGAAGCCATATTGAAACGTATTTGTCATGTGATGAAATATGGCTGTCATTTATTTATAATCAAAGTGGTCTGATGGCAGAAAGTAACTTAAAGGCATCTGAATATAACACTGTCCATCAATCAAATCCCAATTCAATTTTATTTTTATGTCCTAAATGCTAAATGTGACCCTGCAGGTGACCCAGGTGCATGTTAGCACATGAAAATACTGTGGATAAGTGAATTTATGTCATTAATTCAATGGAGCTGCAAATAACAAATTATTTTGGATTATTTTGATAATTGTTTACTTTGGGAATAATCTGTAAATAATCAGACAGTGAAGCGTAAATAAGGGAAGACTACTTTTTACATTTTCTTCTTGGTCTTGGGCCTGTTGGCTCCCTTAACGTGTTCAGTTCAGTTCAGTTTATTTGCCATTTGCAGCATTAAAAAAAAAAAACTACATTGGAAAACAGTTGCAAGAGCTCAAAGTGCACAGTCAACATTTAAACAAACAAAACATACAACAAAACACACCAAGCACAAGCCTTCAATAAAAAACATATGGATACATCCTAAATAAAACCTAATAAATATTAACAATAAAAGCACTGTATATGTAAATAGCAGTAAAAGAAGTAACCAAAGCAATAAGGTGCATGACTTATATGTGAGGTATTTTACGGTGCATTGTTCAAGGTCATCACAGCTTGTGGAAAAAAAAGGTTTTACACATAATAAAGAAATTTAAATCACACATTAAGATGTTCATTTTAATACATTTAGTCACTTGTGTCCATAGATTTTGATTGGAAATAATAATTTCAAAGGTGTTTTTGCAATACTTTTTTTGAACAATGGTAAGTTGGCTGTCAGATAAGTAAAAAAAAAAAAAAATGATAGTGAGTAAAACTTAAAATTGAAAGTTTTTAGACATGAACTTCAAATTAGGTGAACAAAAAATATTCTCTGTTGAAAATTTTAGATTTTGAGAACTCTTGAGGTATCCTGTTGCTTTGAGTGTTTAGGTTTTCGTAGCAATTTATTTATTTTCTGTAGAGTTTAAGTTTAGTTTAAATACCACAGACCACTGCTCTGTCCTCTGGCTGCTCCTCGGTCCATCCTTGATTCGTCCTCAGGTTTTTTTCTGTCCAGTTCCCTTTAACGACCACAGTCTCTGCGGACGCTTCCTCTGCTGCTGAAGTGATTTCCTCAGCTCTGGACTGACGGCCGCTCGCTCAGGACGGACATAAAAACCTCCTGCGCGCTGACCGCACCCCGCAGAGGGAGGGCTGTGGTGGAAAAGCAGTTTTTCAGTTTGATGATGGTCTTTGGGGAGGAACGATATCTCTGCTGATGCTGTGGTCAGCCGTGCACAGCGCCGTGTTTCACTGAGGAACAGGACACAAATACGGAAGATTCTGCACCAAAACATTTCTCTGTGGAACCAGACAAAGATGAGGCTGGTTTTGCCACTTTCTCTTTTGGTCTGGTGTAGGACTTCCTTAACCTGGTGAGCCAGACTCTAGCGTTTCTAAAGCAGGACAGTCTGGTTCCTCTCTCAGAGCAAAGCGTTTCTTTCTGGTCACAGACATTTATCTGCAGCGCGTCTTACGAAAGCAGAAATAACCACAGAGCTAATGTAATAACTTCTCCCTGATTAATATTATTTTATTTTATTTCAGACACATGATTCTGGTCCATATCATTTGTAACCCCTGTCATGTGATGAGGAACCGTGTTTCTGATTCGCTCCCCCCTCAGCGTGGGGACGATTTGCTCTGGGGTCACGCAGGTAACTTCCTGCTCCTCGTCCACTCCCACTGTGAGCTGTGTTGGTCTGAATGAGCTGCTCCACTCGGCTTTTAGCCTTTCCACCGTTGTCCACAACTCTTATATTTAGTGGTCAGGTTTTTGTCTGGATACTTTTTTTTTTGAAGATGGCGAGCTGGCAGGACAAACTTTTTTGTTTCTTTGCCTTTGCCCTTGGACTTTGGATAATTGTTTTCCCCCTGCTTTGAAGTTTTGGGATTTAGAACGGAACCTTTTTTTCTGAACAAAGTCAATCACCTTGAAGGATTTAGAACTGAACCCTTACTGAACAAAGTCAAAACTCTTTTGAATATATTGGGCTGCAAATATTCATTGTTTATTTGTTCTTGTTTATTATCCCTGTCCCCTTGGTAAATTTAATACATTTTATTTAATATCTAAAACTATATTTTGTGTTCTGTCATTCATACTACACAAGCTCCATAAAGAACCAGTTTCTTCTGCGTACAGTCACTCCGTTTATTGCAGTAGTCACTCAGCCCTAATATAAAATTAACAAATAACGCTTTAAAATCGTTACACATTAATTAAAACACCCAAAAAACACGCAAAAAGATAAAAAGATTTAGTCCATTAAGTGTGAATAAAGTGTGTTAACCCAGTGTTTCCTCAGAGCAGATGTGTTTCCTCAGAGCAGATGTGTTTCCTCAGAGCAGATGTTTTTCCTCAGAGCAGATGTGTTTCCTCAGAGCAGATGTTTTTCCTCAGAGCAGATGTGTTTCCTCAGAGCAGATGTGTTTCCTCAGAGCAGATGTTTTTCCTCAGAGCAGATGCGTTTCCTCAGAGCAGATGCGTTTCCTCAGAGCAGATGCGTTTCCTCAGAGCAGATGTGTTTCCTCAGAGCAGATGTGTTTCCTCAGAGCAGATGTGTTTCCTCAGAGCAGATGCGTTTCCTCAGAGCAGATGTGTTTCCTCAGAGCAGATGTTTTTCCTCAGAGCAGATGTGTTTCCTCAGAGCAGATGTGTTTCCTCAGAGCAGATGTGTTTCCTCAGAGCAGATGCGTTTCCTCAGAGCAGATGTTTTTCCTCAGAGCAGATGTGTTTCCTCAGAGCAGATGTGTTTCCTCAGAGCAGATGTGTTTCCTCAGAGCAGATGCGTTTCCTCAGAGCAGATGTTTTTCCTCAGAGCAGATGTGTTTCCTCAGAGCAGATGCGTTTCCTCAGAGCAGATGTGTTTCCTCAGAGCAGATGCGTTTCCTCAGAGCAGATGCGTTTCCTCAGAGCAGATGTGTTTCCTCAGAGCAGATGTGTTTCCTCAGAGCAGATGCGTTTCCTCAGAGCAGATGCGTTTCCTCAGAGCAGATGCGTTTCCTCAGAGCAGATGTGTTTCCTCAGAGCAGATGTGTCTCTGTAACAGCTCAGTGCAGGGTTAGTTAGAGTCTCTATGACTGAGTTTTCAGACTCCTCCAGTCGTTGCATGAATGTATCCATTAATTGTCTCAGCAGTGCCTCACCTGTGGCGATGTGAGAGTCCACAAACACCTGAGCAGCTCTGTGCCACCTGGGAACCTTCAGTAAGAGTCTAAAAGCATCATTGTAGTTCCACCAGAGATGAGCTGTGCACAAAAAGCTCGGAACAAAGAGCACTTCTCCTCTTTCGTCGTCAATAAAGAGTTCTTTTTACTGATGGCTCCAATGAACTTTATTGTGGCTTTTCATTGTTACATAGCTTAGTCCTTCTCAGTGACCACAGTAAGACCACCTTAAAACCACCGTCGAACTAAAAGGTACAAATATAACACAAATTACAAAAATCAATGCGATGTAAAGGCAGTATAGACATACGTCGCTGGCTGACCGATGCTTGAGAGGGAAATGAGGACTTTATGTGTAATGAATCATTACTGCAACTTGTATCTGTAGCTTAGTTTTCTTCGCTTGCCATGCTTAACCAATCTCACTTAGCGTGCGTCTGGATTACGTGCATGGGCGGAACCAAACTATCTAACAAAGGTTCCTACCTGAGGATTTTCAAAATAAATGCATAATTTCAACACAATACACCAGAAAACCAAATTAAACTTATATAAATCAGATTTACAGCTGTTAAAAGCACTTCACAGTAGAGGTAAGATCGGGCCTAAAAAATCCAGCCCGACCCGACCCAGGCCCGCGGGCATTAAAGCCCAACCCAGCCCGAGCCCGACCAATTAACTTGATTTGCAGGCCCGAGCTCGAAGCAAACCCGAAATTTCAATTTATCCCATAGTATTTTTGGCAGAAAAAAACGCAAGATTTCTTAAGGTTAAAATAATCTACATATTTTTATGATCATGATAAATGCATTTGCACAACGAAATAACGCTGGAACACAGAATAAGAGGCCAGACAAAGAGAGTAAAGAGAGATCTTGATGCGCACTCGCTTCATTACGCGGAGAAATACTGCAGCCTCACTCTTACCGGCGGTGCGTGTTTGCCTTTTCAGTTCCCTGTCTTAAGTTTATCCTTGACTTCTTGCTGCTCCATATCAGGGAGACCTAAACTAAACAGATGTGGACTTGCGGAGGGAAGATTACATTCATGACATGTGCGCAAAGCGTGCCCTGGCTCTGCGCTTCCTGTTTAGTAGTAGTTATATAGCAATTACCTTACAGCGCCTTCTCTGTTTTAACCAAATTATTTATTTATAACAAGTATTCCTTAGTTTAGTATCCACACATCGTTTTAGTATACATTTTTATAAACATATATTTATTAAAAAAGTCAGCGAGAGAGAAGCCCGACCCGACCCGAACGTAATGATTGTCATTTTAGTCCCTACCCGACCCGAATTTCGGGCCGGGTCGGGTTCGGACTCGGACTCGGGCTTAAGATCTTACCTCTACTTCACAGGAATCGAGCACAAACTAAATCTACGCATCAACATGTTTGCCTGTGCAGAGTTTACAACACTGTCATCAGTAACAAAATGTCCAAGGTATTTAACCTCTGAGACCTGTCACAGAAATAAAACACAGGAAAGTTTACATTTTTATCCTCTCTGCTTCTAACAATCATGATATTACTCTTGGAAGGTTTGTATTTCATGTCAAACTCACTGCCACTCTCTGAGCAGAGCTTTAATAACTGCACTGTGTGGGCTGATAATAACCAGGTCATCAGTGCACATGAGACGGTTCACAGCAGAGCAGAGCCTGTGTTACACTTTAGTTCTCTTCATAACTGATCAATGTACACGCTCAATAAAACTGGGGAGAGAATTATTGAAATTCTTTATTTTTATTTGGAGGAACAGCCCCTTGAGAGGAACCATCTCGTTTTCTTAGAGTTCCTCAACTTAAATTCAAAACAACATAACAGCAGAGAAAATAAAATAACACACCCGCTCTCAGTATTCACCTCCCTCCCCCAGACTCATCGTCTAAGACAAAAGGCACAATTTCAAAACTTAATTGTTTATGATCGTATGGAAAAAAAAAAATAATAATAATAATAAAAAACATAATTTCATGACTTAGCAGTCGTTTATGATCATGTAAACTAAAAACCTAAATTCTTTACATCTTCTAAAGTCGTTTATATTCGTATGAAATAAAAAAGCATAATTTAAAAGCTTTACAAACTCGTTTATAGTCATATAAACTAAAAATAAAAAATCTTTAGATCTCCTCAAGTCGTAACATAAATGACATAAATATATACAAGACCTAAAAAATCAATTGAGATCATCCAAGGTTTACACAACAACACCAAGCAAAGTTAACAAATCATTTTTCTGCAAAACCTTCCCAACATTGATTTAAAAACAAAGGCAAATGTTCTGAAGATGCATTAAGAGAGGATTTTGGAACAAACTGAAGTCATGGAGCGAACAGAATCCCTCTGCAGTGGTCACGCCATGGTGTAGTGGTGTCTGAATGTCTAATGGATAAAAAATAGTGCACTCAAAATTTCCCACAATGCAGTAGTGGACAGCGATGGCCACTAGAGGTCAGTATAGAGCAGAATGCTTTGTGAGTTTTGGAGGAGAACAGCGGGACAGCGACAGGACTTTAAACTGTACACAACACGTCTGAATGAAACCAGTTAGAAACACCTTTTTTTACTTCTGTCAGGTCGTAATCAGAAATAAAAAGCTCTTAAATAAACCGCTGCAGTGTAAAACTGCTAACGTTAGCTTAGCCATTAGCGTTCAGCCTCCCCACGTAAGGCACAGAGCTGCAATAATCCACTCTGTTTTATTCATTACAGCCATAATTCATGTTAAATATCACACACATGACTATTATTTATCTATAAATACTAAAACATCTGAGTCTGGTCAGGTTTATCACAGAAGAACTTTATCAGCGGAGTTGTGACTAACTTTTTTTTACACTTTTTTTTTCTTCGCTTTGTTGGATTTTAACAACAGTAAAGTCACAAACACTGGGTTCAACCAAGAAGAGTCATAATTTAGTGCCAAACAGTGTTGACCTCAGCTGATTATATCCCAGTATACAGTTTTAACAGAAATGAAACAAACATATGCAGTTAGGTTTGTGTTTTATGAATGTTCATTTTCTCTTCTATACGTTGACTTTTATTGGTTTCTTTATGATCCAGCTTCTTTGTTTTTATCTGGGTCAGGGCCACTTTGTTTCTCTCTCTGTGAAAGAGAGCAACAGCGTCACAAAAGAAACGGAGAGGCATTTGCTAAACAGTTAATGAGAGACCTTGGGTTCTCACAGAGGCGGAGGAAAACGTTCATATGCAGTAAGATTCTATTGTGACTGCATTTGGTAAACAAGAAGCTTGACGAAATGTAAAAACTATATTCTAATTCTGCAGAGATGGTGAGGAACAAATCTCATAACAAAATCACTGGGTTTACATGTCCTAAGCAAGAATCTGCTTTAAAAGAACTGCATTCCTCTTTGCAAATATTGAAATATTTAAAGCTTGTAAGGCCTTGATGTGTTTAACAAGAAACTGAAAAAGCCGTCTTGTGTTTTTGCTGTTTTGGATGATTATCGTGTAGGGCTGCAGTCGAACAAAGAAATCGTTAGCTGACCCCAGCTCTGTAATTAATCGATCAAAATCAACCAAACATCTGTGGGGAAACTGACCACAATCTCACACAAACAAGGGATTTTGATTGATTGGTTATTTGTTACAAACAAAACATACAAAACTAATAAATAATTAAATAAGATAATACAACTACAAAATCTTGTCCCTTTGGATCATTTTGAGTTTATTTTGAAAGACCTGGAGATGCAATCACTAACCTGCCACTGCTTTTAAATCTGTCTTTTTATCTCATTGTTTTTAACTCTTATTTCTCTTTTATTGTATTTTGTATGCAGTGTTTGTTGTGTTGTTGACGCCTCTTGGCCAGGACTCCCTTGAAAAAGAGATCTTTGAATCTCAATGGGACTTTCCTGGTTAAAGAATGGTTAAATAAAATAAATAAAATAAAACATAATCATGTTTCAAAAAGGAGTAGGTTGGAGTAAAACTTATGTAACCCCACCTCCTTCTCACCTATCTTCTCTTATTTCTTGTTTTTATTCTTTCTTAGCTTTATGTGTTTTTAAAGTTACACTGTGTAACTTTTCTCCTAAATATGTGGGGCATACTGACTTGTTTTTGTGATTTTTTGAGCGATTATAAGGCCTGAGGTGCGATCTGTTGCTCCGAGCGGGGCTTCTGTTCTGAGAAACCGCCCTCGCAACTTGGCCGGGAGCGCTCCGCTGTTGAGGAAGAGTCACGTGACAGGGAACGACTTGAGGCGCAGTATAACCATGAAGCTACTTTTAGCGTTGTTATTTTCGCCAGTTCGTCAGGGCCGAAGGACACAAGAAGATGAAGACAATGTCAGACGAGGCAAGAAAAAGAAAATGTGAAAGGGACCGCACCAGATCACAGACAAGAGTCAACATCGGACAGACTTTTGCTCGCTGGCGTCAGATGAGAGACAGAGAAGGCTGCAAATCAGATCACGTTTTTGCTTCTTTATTGTTGGGCAGGTAAATTAGCCTCTTTATTTTTTCTTTAGAACGTGCTTTTTCATACAGTTATTAGTTGTTTTTACTGCGACCATTGCGCGATATTTGTTGATAAGCTAACGCTAGCGCTAACTCTATAGAAGATCCAGTCCAAACTTCCAAAGGTAGCAGCAGGTCAACTAAAGTTGAAACAATGATGGAAATAGACGCACGCTCGCACAGTTTCAGAAGGAGGAGGGGCCCTAGTGTTTACGTTTTGCGACGGTGCAGTGGCAGCTGTGGCCTCTAGAGGCGCAAGACTGGGAATCTTACACAGTGTAAGTTTAAGATGGGTTTGTGTTTTTATGTTTTGTCAGTTTAAATGTGGACAGTACACTCTGAGCTCCAATGCAGTTTTTTTATGCTGCAATTGGAAAATAAACTGAACTGAACAAAGCATGACTGCCCGTGAGTATTTCAGATACTCGAGCGCCCAAAGACAGAGGAGCGTATCGTGATGAGCTGCAGCGACCGCAGACCTTCAGCATCAGAGTCAGGAGTCCAGCTGAGAAAAGCTCATTAGAGGAGCACACACAGATCATGAAGTACAGTACAGAGTCCACTCTGCTGCCCCCTGCTGCGAGACACAGGGAGACAAAAACTCACCAGCTAAAGTTTAGCAGGTCATACAACTTTGTGAAAAAATATGAGGTTTTGCACTATTTTTTTCAATATAAAATGAAGTAATCGGGAGCATCCAATACATTTAATACTAATAATACAGACTCTGCTTTTCTAAAATCTCCTTTCATACACAGACATCTCACTGAAATTTTGCCATTTAATATAACACTGGTCTACAAATGTTTGGACTCAATCTGCTTCTGAGATAAAAGTGGCTAAATCTGATTTATTTTGATAAAGATGAACTGAAAATCTATTGATAACTGTGCTGTTAGCTATGTATTCAAGATATTTAATGATATTGTTTCACATCAAAATCACATCTGTTTATACAATAGATTTAGGCATTTTTGCTTAAAAATAATATTTATATTTTGCAAATATTTAATTTCTCTACATGCATGCATTTTGTCCACTTCCAAGAGAGAGATTTCTGCAAATAAAAACAAAACATTTTATGTCCAAACTCTAGCCATATTAAAATGAATGTATTGAATGTGCAGCTTTCAGATAGAACTGGTTGATTGTAGACACTGTACCTTCTGATAAACACCGTTTTTGCCTTATTTTGCATAAATTTCCTATTTTGACCCAATACTGTTTCTTGGAAACTATAGCAATCTGCACTTCTCACTTACTTTTTCTTTATTAGTGACCTAATCCAAGAAAAATGTCACTACTTTTGTTCCAGAAGCTTTTTGCTGTAGAGCTGTGATATCTGCTGCAAACTCCTTCAGCTGCCTTTCTAGTAAAACGTTTTTTCCAACCAGGTTCAGAGTTTAAGTGAATGTTGTTGCTATGGTGCACTGTGAGATACGCACACATGAACTTAAGTCACATCCCATTCTTAATCCTTTTTTCATTCATTCATTCATTTTGTTGTTGTTGTTCAAGTCCAACAAAAGACTTTTCAGGAGGCACCACCACTTTTTTAGCAATAAACTCTCCATTCATCGCTGTCCAAACATGAGTCCTGATGCAGGCAGGAGGGGCCCCTGAAGTGGTCAGGGGCCTCTCAGGGGCCCACACTGTAAAACTCCCCAAGTGTTAAAGATCCTTCTACAACAGACAGAGGCCTTTTCAGATAAGTTGCTCATGCAGAGACAAGAGAAACGGTCTTTTCCCGTTTAAAGAGCGAACTAAAAACTTTAAGTTAGATGAGTTTGATGTTTTCAAAAATGAATGATTGTTTTTTCAGAAACGTGCAAAATAAATAAAGTTTATTATTACACAGCTCACTAACAAGGAGCACGCCACAAACACAGGATAGATCTGAAATATTTATGACTGGAGGACGGAGCGGAGAAGGTGAAGGCAGGATGCTGAGCACAGGATGCTGAGCGCAGGATGCTGAGCGCAGGATGCTGAATGCAGGATACTGAGCGCAGGATACTGAGCGCAGGATGCTGAACGCAGGATGCTGAACGCAGGATGCTGAATGCAGGATACTGAGCGCAGGATACTGAGCGCAGGATGTTGAACGCAGGATGCTGAGCGCAGGATACTGAACATGCGATGCTGAACGCAGGATGCTGAGCGCAGGATGCTGAGTGCAGGATGCTGAGCGCAGGATGCTGAGCGCAGGATGCTGAGCGCAGGATGCTGAATGCAGGATACTGAGCGCAGGATGTTGAACGCAGGATGCTGAGCGCAGGATACTGAACATGCGATGCTGAACGCAGGATGCTGAGCGCAGGATGCTGAGTGCAGGATGCTGAGCGCAGGATGCTGAGCGCAGGATGCTGAGCGCAGGATGCTGAATGCAGGATACTGAGCGCAGGATGTTGAACGCAGGATGCTGAGCGCAGGATACTGAACATGCGATGCTGAACGCAGGATGCTGAGCGCAGGATGCTGAGTGCAGGATGCTGAGCGCAGGATGCTGAACGCAGGATGCTGAACATACGATGCTGAACGCAGGATGCTGAATGCAGGATACTGAGCGCAGGATGCTGAGCGCAGGATGCTGAACGCAGGATGCTGAACGCAGGATGCTGAACATAGGATGCTGAACGCAGGATACTGAGCGCAGGATGCTGAACGCAGGATACTGAGTGCAGGATACTGAGCGCAGGATGCTGAACGCAGGATGCTGAACGCAGGATGCTGAATGCAGGATACTGAGCGCAGGATACTGAGCGCAGGATGTTGAACGCAGGATGCTGAGCGCAGGATACTGAACATGCGATGCTGAACGCAGGATGCTGAGCGCAGGATGCTGAGTGCAGGATGCTGAGCGCAGGATGCTGAGCGCAGGATGCTGAACGCAGGATGCTGAACGCAGGATGCTGAATGCAGGATACTGAGCGCAGGATACTGAGCGCAGGATGTTGAACGCAGGATGCTGAGCGCAGGATACTGAACATGCGATGCTGAACGCAGGATGCTGAATGCAGGATGCTGAGTGCAGGATGCTGAGCGCAGGATGCTGAGCGCAGGATGCTGAACGCAGGATGCTGAACATACGATGCTGAACGCAGGATGCTGAATGCAGGATACTGAGCGCAGGATGCTGAGCGCAGGATGCTGAACGCAGGATGCTGAACGCAGGATGCTGAACATAGGATGCTGAACGCAGGATACTGAGCGCAGGATGCTGAACGCAGGATACTGAGCGCAGGATACTGAGCGCAGGATGCTGAACGCAGGATGCTGAACGCAGGATGCTGAACACAGGATGCTGAACGCAGGATGCTGAACGCAGGATACTGAGTGCAGGATGCTGAGCGCAGGATGCTGAACACAGGATGCTGAACATAGGATGCTGAACACAGGATGCTGAACACAGGAAGCTGAACATACGATGCTGAACACAGGATGCTGAACACAGGATGCTGAACACAGGATGCTGAACATAGGATGCTGAACACAGGATGCTGAACATAGGATGCTGAACATAGGATGCTGAACATAGGATGCTGAACGCAGGATGCTGAACGCAGGATGCTGAGCACAGGATGCTGAGCGCAGGATGCTGAGCACAGGATGCTGAACACAGGATGCTGAGCGCAGGATGCTGAACGCAGGATGCTGAACGCAGGATGCTGAACACAGGATGCTGAACATACGATGCTGAACGCAGGATGCTGAACGCAGGATGCTGAATGCAGGATGCTGAACACAGGATGCTGAATGCAGGATGCTGAACATAGGATGCTGAGCACAGGATGCTGAGCGCAGGATGCTGAACATAGGATGCTGAGCACAGGATGCTGAAAGCAGGATGCTGAACGCAGGATGCTGAACACAGGATGCTGAGCGCAGGATGCTGAGCGCAGGATGCTGAGCGTAGGATGCTGAACGCAGGATGCTAGACGCAGGATGCTGAGTGCAGGATGCTGAACACAGGATGCTGAGTGCAGGATGCTGAACACAGGATGCTGAGCGCAGGATGCTGAACACAGGATGCTGACCGCAGGATGCTGAGCGCAGGATGCTGAACACAGGATGCTGAACGCAGGATGCTGAGCGCAGGATGCTGAGCGCAGGATGCTAGACGCTAGAGCAGCAGTGTTGGATGAATGTTGCAGGTTTAAGCAGAGTTACTGAGGAGCGGTGGAGGCGTGGCCTTGCGCTCGAACCAAAGTTAACTCATTCATTTGTTTTTGCCCAGATCTGAGTTAGTTCTGTTTACCTCAGATGTGTTTTTACTGCAGAGAGGGGACCTGACCTCAGACCCAGTCACTTTCTAAGTTCAATAAAGTTTTAAATCTGCTGCAAACAAAACCAATGCCCCCTGATCCCAGCGGCTTTCACAGAGACGGCTTCTTTAGTTTTTTCAAATGGCATTGAGTCAAAGGCAGTGTCCAAAAGTTATTCACTGTCTATAAGTTTGAAGTAAAAGTTAATAAAAAATGAAACTGCACTAAGGTCAAGAACTAGAGTCATGTTTTAATTAAACTCCTATTATTAATATGCTTTGAGTATGAAGGTCTCGCTACTAACTTTTATGAAAAATTAATTAAACCAACCAAGAGTAAGAACAACTTTAAAATCTCTGTGTATCTCGGTGCGTGGAGTCATTCTGTGGAATGGTTTAGAGGAGGAAATTAAATCTTGTGCAAACCTTGTGCAGTTCAAAAGAATGTTTATGAACAAAGTGATGAGGATGTTTCTGCAGAGACTGATGTCAGGTTTGAAATAATCTAAACTAAACCTTTAACCCGAGAGTAGGAAGACCAGTGTTTAATGTTCGTGTCCTTTTTGTTGTGACAAATGCAGCAAGGATTGGAGAAGGTTTTATTTTTCGCCTCAGAACTCGTCCTTGGTCTCTGAAAACACTGTTTGGGAAAATTGTGAAAGGAGAAGTGTTTGAAAGGTTGAATGCTTATAACTTTTATAAGCTATGAGTTGTGTTTTCTCATCTTCGTGCCTTCCTTTACCTCGTCTCAAATATTGAATTACATCTCTGAATAAGTCGCTGGAAGTTTTGGGCACTTGAGAACCACTTGTTGTTGTAAAATGTGTCAAAGTTTAACAGCAGATAATGGTCAGGTCTGGAGCTACTGTGTAAAGAGTTTTTATTAAGCAAAATCTCTTCCAAACTTTGAAACCTTATTTTATAAAACAAGTAAATGTCAGGATTGTATTTTCATAGACAATGGCCTTTTCAAAAATATGTTTATGTAACGCAACAAAAAGTTAAAAAAGCAGTGATCTGGGTTGGATTTTTAAAGTTGAAGACGTTTCTCCTCTGATCCAAGAGGCTTCTCAGCTCTGAAATGAACTGGTGAGAACTGGTTTATCTGCTCCTAGGAAGGAGGAGTTAGACCTGAAACTAAATTCTATTGGTCAATGTGACCATGAAGAGCCTGAGTGGTTTGGGGTCGTTAGGAGTCGTCTGTCCTCAGCTGGAGTGAGTGGCAGAAGTGGTTAACCCTCCCCAGCCTCAGCTCCTTCAGATGTTAATGACCTGAGTGAAACTGGTTTGTTTTGTAGACAGTTCATCACCAGTTCATTTCAGAACTGAGAAAGCCTCTTGGATCAGAGGTGAAACGTCTTCAACTTGAAAAATCCAATCCAGATGACTGCTTTTTTAACTTTTTGTTGCGATGCAGTTCCTGGACGAGTGAGCGTCTTCACAGACAGATGTTTATGTAACTTAAAGGGCCCCTATTCTGCTAAATACATTTTTTTAGCTTTTAACCCTGTTCTAATGTGGTCTCCTCCTCAGAAACAGAGCTGCAGTAGTATTCTGTTTGAGTAATCCTGTATGCTGAGGCGCTGCCCTTCTCCAGAGCTGAAAACGCTCGGTCTCATGCTCTACATGAAACCAGGAAGTGCTCCTGCGCGTTTCTAAAGCCCAGACACCGTCACCGGACTCGTTCTGATCATTTCAGCCTTAAACCTCCCTCACTACCAAGCATCAGCTCAGAAATCTATCTGTTAGCCTCATGTCGCTAACAGTCGTGCTAATTAGCCATTTTATGCTCTGTCCAGTCCCCATCGTTGCCAGCAGGGGGCGACAGACACGTTGGAGATTGCAGAAAAGTGAGTTTGAGCCACTTTCAAAAGCTGCGGCAGATTTTTTAAACTAAATTTTGACGACACACCTTCACTCGTTCATGCCCCCCCTAAAAGGGCTTCACTTAACAGATATGCAAATAGACTTTTTAGTTGAGGGGTAAATGCTCTCTCCAGCCATAAAGCTGGTGAAGAATGCACTAAAGCCTATACTCACTGACCTTTCCTGAAAACAAAATCAAAGTGGATTATTTTCATTCTGGAATATAAATTACACTGCAGGCACGACTCATTTAAGATAAAAAATATTTAAATTGTATGATATGCATAATAAATTCACAATATTTGCATAATACTTGCAAAGTTTAGTTTTAAACAAAAATCCACATCAAATTTTTGTGGTTTGAATAATTTTTTAAACCCTAACCCTTGACTTAAAGCATGATGTGTGGATGTACTGAGAACTTTATTAATCTCACAGTGGAGAAATTCTCTTGTTCAGGCAAAACAGAATACAGTGAGTAATGCAAGAAAATCAATAAAAATAAATAACAGAACAAAAACTGCAATATAAATAATTTACAAGAAAAAAAAGCAAAAATATGTTGCATTATTAATATAAAAAGTAAAATTAAGAGCAGAAAAACAACCACACAGGCTGAGTATGAGGAGGGTGATGATATTGGGCCCATTCTGAAAACCTGCTCTGGGGCCCCTCCTGACGTTGACTCACAGACAGCGGGGAAGTCTTCGTTTGACCCAGCGCTTTTCTTTTTCTGATAGCGATCTGCGCCGCGACGGCAGAGGAGGGCGAAGAGAAAGAAAAGATTTGAATCTGGAGACAGGAGAGCGTTCCCACACTCGCCGCATGAGGGTCGGAGCATTTTGCAATCGTTTTTGGCAAAGAAATGTAATTTGGCAGTGGCATTAGGCTCAAGCTGCTTTACAATAACACAGAGGTCACCACAGTAAATCATTCACATGGGTAAAGTGGCAGGGTTTATGCCAGATGCCCTTCCAGCCACACACTGTGAGATTTTAGCGCCCTGTGGTAGATTTAAACCCGACACTCGAGAACTTTAAAGGTTTGTTAAAAACCTACTTCTTCTCATTGGCGTTCAACATTTTAACTTCTATTTAGTTTGGTTTTAGGCAGCTGTGGTCTTTTATTCTATTGTATTATTAATTAATGTCTTCTTATGCTTTTATATTATTATATTACACTATTTAATTATTGTATTATTTTATATTAGCGTGTTATGGCTTGTGCAGCACTTTGGTCAACTTGGGTTGTTTTAAATGTGTTATATAAATAAAGTTTGACTTGACTTGAAACCTCTGACCTCTGACAGGGGCCATCTAAATATTTACATACAGAGTTTCTGCAGGGTCTTAAAAAGTCCACGTTTTAAATTTTAAAGTCTGAATTTAAGGTCTTAAATACGTTTAAACAGGTCTCAAATACGTCACCTACATTAGAAGCACCGACCTAAAATGTCCAGAGGCATTTTACCGACGTCAGTGCGAGAGACCTTTTCTTACCAAAACCAAAATGCATCTTATGGAAAAGGTTTTATTTCTCACTAGTCTTTAAAAAGTCTTAAAAAGTCTTAAAAAGTCTTAAAAAGTCTTAAATTAAACTTATTGAAGCCTGCAGAAAAAGAGATAACATCCAAAAAAGGCACTGAATACATTTATTCAGTCAAACTTTTCTCACCAAGTACCACCTCAGGAAAACAATCTGCTGTATACGTACCATTTAAAATCAGCCAACATCTGGACTAAACCAGGACTAAACCAGGTCTAAACCAGGTCTAAACCAGGTCTAAACCAGGACTAAACCAGGACTAAACCAGGACTAAACCAGGACTAAACCAGGACTAAACCAGGTCTAAACCAGGCTTAAACCAGGACTAAACCAGGTCTAAACCAGGACTAAACCAGGACTAAACCAGGACTAAACCAGGACTAAACCAGGTACTAAACCAGGACTAAACCAGGTCTAAACCAGGACTAAACCAGGATCTAAACCAGGACTAAACCAGGACTAAACCAGGTCTAAACCAGGACTAAACCAGGTCTCAACCAGGACTAAACCAGGACTAAACCAGGTACTAAACCAGGACTAAACCAGGACTAAACCAGGATCTAAACCAGGTCTAAACCAGGTCTAAACCAGGTCTAAACCAGGTACTCAACCAGGACTAAACCAGGTACTAAACCAGGTCTAAACCAGGACTAAACCAGGTACTAAACCAGGACTAAACCAGGACTAAACCAGGTCTAAACCAGGTCTAAACCAGGACTAAACCAGGTCTAAACCAGGACTAAACCAGGACTAAACCAGGACTAAACCAGGACTAAACCAGGACTAAACCAGGTCTAAACCAGGTCTAAACCAGGACTAAACCAGGACTAAACCAGGACTAAACCAGGACTAAACCAGGACTAAACCAGGTCTAAACCAGGTTTAAACCAGGACTAAACCAGGTCTAAACCAGGACTAAACCAGGACTAAACCAGGACTAAACCAGGACTAAACCAGGACTAAACCAGGACTAAACCAGGTCTAAACCAGGACTAAACCAGGACTAAACCAGGACTAAACCAGGACTAAACCAGGTCTAAACCAGGACTAAACCAGGTCTCAACCAGGACTAAACCAGGACTAAACCAGGACTAAACCAGGACTAAACCAGGACTAAACCAGGACTAAACCAGGTCTAAACCAGGTCTAAACCAGGTCTAAACCAGGTCTAAACCAGGTCTCAACCAGGACTAAACCAGGACTAAACCAGGTCTAAACCAGGACTAAACCAGGACTAAACCAGGACTAAACCAGGACTAAACCAGGTCTAAACCAGGTTTAAACCAGGACTAAACCAGGTCTAAACCAGGACTAAACCAGGACTAAACCAGGACTAAACCAGGACTAAACCAGGTCTAAACCAGGACTAAACCAGGACTAAACCAGGACTAAACCAGGACAGAACCAGGACAGAACCAGGACAGAACCAGGTCTGAACCAGGACAGAACCAGAACAGAACCAGGACAGAACCAGGACAGAACCAGGTCTGAACCAGGACAGAACCAGGACAGAACCAGGTCTAAACCAGGACAGAACCAGGTCTAAACCAGGTCTAAACCAGGACAGAACCAGGACAGAACCAGGTCTAAACCAGGTCTAAACCAGGTCTAAACCAGGTCTAAACCAGGACAGAACCAGGTCTGAACCAGGACAGAACCAGGACAGAACCAGGTCTAAACCAGGACAGAACCAGGTCTAAACCAGGTCTAAACCAGGACAGAACCAGGACAGAACCAGGTCTAAACCAGGTCTAAACCAGGTCTAAACCAGGTCTAAACCAGGACAGAACCAGGACAGAACCAGGACTAAACCAGGACTAAACCAGGTCTAAACCAGGTCTTAACCAGGTCTAAACCAGGTCTAAACCAGGTCTAAACCAGGACAGAACCAGGACAGAACCAGGTCTAAACCAAGACTAAACCAGGTCTAAACCAGGTCTAAACCAGGTCTAAACCAGGTCTAAACCAGGTCTAAACCAGGACAGAACCAGGACAGAACCAGGACTAAACCAGGTCTAAACCAGGTCTAAACCAGGTCTAAACCAGGTCTAAACCAGGACAGAACCAGGTCTGAACCGGGACAGAACCAGGACAGAACCAGGACTAGTCTAAGTCTAAGCCAAGCAGAACTAAAACAGGAATAAAACTATCAGGACTTGGACTGCTGAAGCTCCTCCAGCTTCTCAGTGGTTCTCCTTAAAGTTTTGTCTTTTTTTCTCCCCACACCTGGGTTTTTTAAGGAGTTTTTCCTCAGCAAGGAGGGATGTCCTGGGACAGTTTAGTTTTTGTTTGTGTGTTTATGTTTGATTGTGAAGCCCTTTGAGGCGACCCCTGCTGTGATGTTGGGCTGTACAAATAAAACTGAAGCCCGCGTACCACAGTTTGAGAACCACTGACACAGTACAGCGCTGGAGGAAGTTCTGGATTTCTTTACTTAAGTAGAAGTACAGATAAAGGAGCAAACATTTACTAAAGTGAGAGTAAAAGTTAAAGTAGCACAGAAATTTCTGCTTAAGTAAAAATATTAAAACATCCACTTTCAAATGTACTTGCAAGTAAAAAAGTAAAAGTATATTGCACATATTCAACAGCTCGTGATGAAGTGTACAGATTATTTTGATGAAATTAAAGCAGTGCAGTAGAATCTGACGATGGTATTCTGAAGTTTATGATGTGTACTACTTTACTGCAGCTTTTATATTTTGGTAAACGTGCATTTCTCCAATGAGGCCATAGCTTTTTTTTATTATTATTATTTTAAACCAAAAACTCAAACCACTTCATAAATGTAGTGGAGTAAAAAGTACAGATATTTGCTCTAAAATGTAATGACTTAAAAGTAAAAGTACCTCGTACAGAGACATGAAAATTATACTTAAGTAAAGTAACTAAGTGCGTTTATTTTACGTCCCAGCCCTGCTACAGTATTAGTAATCATTAGGATTAGCTTGTTGAATGTTGTAATTATCTGTGTCCTTACTGCAGGTTTTGTAGCTTTACCCAGAAATGTAACACAGAAAACTCTGCTGTCTGTTTTTTTCGTATTTGAACACAATCTCCCAGAATCCTCTGCTCATGTCGTCTGTCCACAGAAGTCCGCCGCAGTCATGGCTCAGCTCCGTCTTCATCCTTTTATCTTTTAAATAAGACGGCAGCCAACTTTCAGACGTTCAAACTCAATCTCAGGCCTCTGAAGGACTTCTCCTCAGCAGCGGTCATTAATCACAGCGCCCCCCTTTGGTGAACGGGAGCGGCGTTTGTGTTGCTTAGAGGACAATGTCGAGACGCATCAGATGAGCGACTCGTCAATGCGAGGGATGGTCAGCCATGTTGGATCTGACAGCTGAGGTTTACCTCCGTCTCCCTTTACAGCAAAACAAACAAATATCACAAACTGAAACCAGAGCAGGCGGTTGTCTGCTGTAAAACATCTCTGAACTTTAACGTTTACACCGACAACAGAACCCACTGTCTCTTGTAGCAGTTAAAGCCTTTATTAAATCATAGCTCTTTAAGATAAAAACATTTGCACCAAAGCGTTTCAGCTTCACACGGCGTTCCTCAGGGAGACCCAGCATGATGATGAATTGATTTTTTTTTTTTTTTTTTACAGGAAATAATGATAACGAATTACTATTTATGTAGTTTTAATAAGATTCAATACAGATGAGTTTATCTTTGTGTAAATGTTATTGTTATTTATGTGTATCGATGAAATGATAATTGCATATGTTTAAGGACTACAGATGGAAATTAGCCATGTGGCTATAATCTGGTGCAGACATTTTTGCCTTCGCATTATGTTTAACTGTACATTGTCCTTCAAATAAATGAATAAATAAATAAAAATAACAGAAGCCTACTCTATTTTCAACTTAAGAAATGGCTTAAATGGTAAATGGTTACATTTATACAGCGCTTTTCTACCTCGTTAAAGTGCTTTACATCAAGGAACCATTCACCAATTCATACACCTGTGTGCATAGACACCGAAGGCAAGGTGTCTTGCCCAAGGACATAATGACAGTGACAGTATGCAATGGTGGGAGTGGGGTTTGAACCACCAACCTTCTGGTTATTGGACAAGCAGCTCTACCAACTGAGCTACAACCTTAACTTTTTACTTTTTACTGGATACGTTTGAACCCACGCAGCGCTCCCCTTCGTATTTTATGACTATTATTATTTTTTTATGACTACAACTAAACACAAACTGGATGTGTCTGACATAAACAGAAATTTTACTTTTTAGTCTCACCTTTCGCCTTAATGCACTAAAAAATGCACCAATACAGGCCGCCATAGATAAATGATTTAATTGCTGATAATCACTGTAACCTGAGTTAACTTAACAGCACTTAGCAAATATTTATTCTGTTAATGACAGTTTAACTCCTTAAATTCCACTTTTGTGATGAAAAATTGAGGTAAAATTATGGCAAAAATCACAAAAAAATTATTATTTTCCTTTCTGTAAATGCAAATTAGATTTTTTTAGGTGGATTATCAGAGCTTGAGAGTGTCAAAAAATGGCATCATGATTGATTTTATTAGATTTAAAAGTTTTGTGTTGTGGCAGATCAAATATTTTTTGTGCTAAGGCGCAAAAAAATGCACAATTATTTATATAAAATGCTGCTGTACTTTTAATATTTTTTGAGTACTTCCTCTGACCATAGTACACTGTTACCTGGATATTGGTGATTTCTACTGTGATTCTAGCATTGTTCACTGTAACTCGAGTGTTGTCAGTGCGTGCTTCTTTAACTCATCCTCACCGTTTCAGGAGGCGATGAGAACAAGGACTTTGACATCCAGAGGAACAGCGGGACGCTCTCTGTCGCTCGGAGGCTGGACGCCGCTCGGAAATCTAACTACAACCTGACAGTGAGGGTCACGGACGGCCACGACTCTGCCACTGCACAGGTCAGACTCATGTCTCTGATCCTGCACAGCTCACAACTTCTTTTATTAACAGTTCTTTGATTACAGAATGCACCATGTTATTACATTTTCCTGAAAATAAAAATGTGTCAAGTGCATTTTGTAATAATTTACTCAAAATGTAATGACTTATTACAAAATGTGGCAAAATTTGTTACATAATGAGTTAAGGCAGTTTATTACAAAATGTGCTAGTTATTCAAAAATGCAGCTTTATTACAAAATGAAGTGACAGTTTTATTACATTTTGGATCTTTATTACACAATGCGTCTGAACAGTGCGTCTCTAACCTTGTGCTTTTCCTGACGCAGGCCTACATCCGAGTGCTGGACATCAACGAGCACCGGCCGGTCTTCCTCAGGGCGCTCTACGAGGTGAGAGAGACGTAAACGTTCAGGCCTCAAAACCTGTGAGGTCTGGTTATCGCTCGGAGCAGGGGTCAGGAAGGGGTCAGTTCTTTTATTCAGACCCACCCCACCGTAGTTTTACTTTTATTATTATTTTCATTAATCTGTGCCTCAGCCCCGTTTGGTCTCAGGGCCCCAGAAAACACTTTTTCAGGACAAGCTTCAGATGGAATTTGTGAGTAAAAAGTAGAGCTATAGTTGCATTCAGAGGCACAGAGTTAAGAAATTGGGAACAGAGAATGCTGACATGATGAGGAACAAAGCAAAATAACATTACCAGGCTTTTTATTTGTCTGTTTAAAAAAATTAAGCAATTTATTGGCAAAAATATTTAAAAAAGTGGCCACCTCGATGACAAATTCTCTTTACCAAACTGTTACACTGAAGGTAAATGGATTTATTTTTTTCCTGAAATCTGTAATTTTCCTGTGGAATGGTGTCATAAGGATTCTGTGGACAAATGAGTGAGAATTCTGTCCTGGCTCTGAGTCTGGAACATATTTACTGCTACAGCAGGAACCTGGTTAAGATACAGAGCTCAGCTGGGCTTTAATCTGGAGCTGATGAACCGAGGAAGTCTTCTATTTACATCTGAGAGATTCCAATGATGCAGTGTCACAGTTTGTTCCCAACAGTCGCATTATGCACTGCACACTCTGTTGAAGTGTGCATTTTCTGAAAGTGCATGAAGTGTGTGAGTGCACGAGGGAGCAGGGGGTTAAAAAGAACTGGGACAGTCCACACTTCTTAAACACTCTGCTATGAAATCACCAGGGCTGTGTCCGAACGTCCTCCCTAATCCCTCTATAGTGCACTATATAGTTGTCACGCCATTTTGTAGCGGTGTACGAATGTCTAATGGATAAAAAATAGTGCACTCAAAATTTCCCACAATGCATTTTGAAAAGTAGTGGACAGCGATGGCCACTAGAGGTCAGTATAGAGCAGAATGCTTTGTGAGTTTTGGAGGAGAACAGCGGGACAGCGACAGGACTTTAAACTGTACACAACACGTCTGAATGAAACCAGTTAGAAACACCTTTTTTTACTTCTGTCACGTCGTAATCAGAAATAAAAAGCTCTTAAATAAACCGCTGCAGTGTAAATTGCTAACGTTAGCTTAGCCGTTAGCGTTCAGCCTCCCCACGTAAGGCACAGAGCTGCAATAATCCTCTCTGTTTTATTCATTACAGCCATAATTCATGTTAAATATCACACACATGACTATTATTTATCTATAAATACTAAAACATCTGAGTCTGGTCAGGTTTATCACAGAAGAACATTATCAGCGGAGTTTTGACAAACTTTTTTTTACACAGACGCCAGAGTCACATGATCACCGCTGAGAGAAAACTAGTGAGCGAGTCTGAATCATTCACAAACTGAGTGCACTACAGTCGCTGTGTAGGACTGGACTGAGTGATTGAGGAGTTAGGGGCTGGGGGTGACGTTCAGATACAGCCCAGGTAAAACATTTAACAGAATAAACCGCTGTCTGTTAGCGGTGTGTTTGCTGAACTGCTGCTGGGTTTATCTGAGAGTTAATAACAGCTGAGGATCATGTTGGCACAGAAACATCAGAAGTGTTTAATGTTGTCACAGAGTTTCCTTCAACATTTCCATCAGTTTAGTGTTAATGCATTATGTTTCATTTCTGCCAGTTAGCGCTCACTGCTAAGTTGCTAAGAACCAAACGCAGCGTCGTGCAAAAACATCACAATGAAATGCATTATGGGTAATATACTTCATCGAAGTCTGCTCTGATCCACACTGACTGGAAGTGTGCAGGGAAGTCTGGGATGAAGTGTGGTTCCAAACCCCTCAGCATTCTCATCGAGGAAGCCATGTTTTGGTATTTTTGCCAAGAAATTGCTTAATTTTTTAAAACAAAAAATATCTATGTAATATTATTTTGCTATCATCTCTGTTCCAAATGTCATTTCTCTGTGCCTCTGTGTGTGACTGTAGCTCTACTTTTACACACTCACTAAATTCTGTCTGAGGCTTGTCCTGAAAAAGTTTTTTTTTTTTTTTTTTTTTTTTTTTTTTTTTTTTTTGGAACGAAGCCGAGTTGGAACAAACAATTTCAAACTCATAATTGCCCAGGATACAGCCTAATGAAAAATAGCAGTGAAATAAATCTATGAAGAATACAACGTGTGGTGCTCCGGCTCTGAAACACGAGACTCCGCTGCGTTTGTGTTGCTGCAGAGAAGGTTTTAGTGACGTCTGAGCTGATGATTACAGGCTCAGCTTGGACACTTTCCTAAACAAACATCACATTCATTCATTCCAAAGCTGGGCCAAACTGAGATCCCTAAATGAACTAAAATGGGTCTTTTATCGACGCTCTTTGAGATTTTTTTGTGTTTGTTTTAAAGCCATCTGAGGTTTTTATTGAAATCTTTGTAGATGAACTGGAACAAAATGTGGGTCACAGTCATTTTGTTGTGGTTTCCGAGCGGCGTTGTTTCTGTAATCACAGTAATAACCGGCCTCTGCCCTCGCCGTCGCCGTCGCTCACCGCACTTCCATTATTTTCTCATTTCCAGAACAAAGCGTCTGAACGGAGAATAACAGATAAATAATAAAGATGTCAGCCTTAATACACGGACTTTCACTGTGGACTCAATTTCCTGTTTGTGTTTGTCAGATATTCAAATCCAAACAGAGACGTTATTGAACTTCAGAGGATTTTTGTCAACTTTGAAAAAATGTGAAAGTCTCTAACTGTGTAAACTCCTGTATCTGCTGTGTATTCTATCAATTAAGTCTGGACTCAAAGTTTTATTTATTACTTTGTCTCACATGAAAATAAACACTACATATCTTTTTTACAGAGTTATTTTTTCCACTCTGTACACTGTGACCCACTTTTTGGTCCTGACCCATCGGTTGAGAAGCCGTAAAGGCTGCCGTATGACGATAAACTGTTTCTTCTGTGACTTTCTTAAATAATATTTGAATTTTAAATGGTTTATGGTGAAATTAGTTGAAAAAAAGTATTAATTGTTTGAAGTGTTGTTTAAAGAATTATTTTAATTACACATTTTGAAGGTTGTTAAAACGGTTGGATGATTTTATAATAATAATAATTTATTCATCTAAGGACACAGCGGCTGGTCGCAGGGAATCAGGGAACACTGCAAAAATATCAATATCTACATGAGTTAAAATGGTTTGAATTCAGATTATTTATCTTGATTTTAGCAAATTTTCACTAGATTCAACTTATCTACTTATTAGGTTACTTGTTTTGGCGAGATTATTTCATTATTTTATTCTTTTTTCAAGCAATTTTTACTCATTTCAAGCTAAATTATCTGTCCATGGGTAAGAAAATTCTGGGACAGATAATTTGAAATAAGTGAAAATAGCTTGAAACAGGAAAGAAATAACAAGCCAAATAATCTAAGCCAGACATTCCCAAAGTCAGGAGTCAGGGCCCTCCTTAAATTCACCAAAATCCCACACAGACCCCAACAATACAACTTCCCTCCATCCCAAACTTTATTTTCATGTTTTTCTCCATATATTTCTATAAAAACATTACAAAAGACACTGACTATTGGCTAAAAAGTGTTTTAAAGTTATATTTTTAAACAAATACGCTGTAAAAAATAAAATAAAATGCTGCAAAAACTCAATAACTCAAGGCAAAGGATCCCTCAAGATTTTCAAGTTTTCCACACTTTCACTTAATTTGATGTTCATACGTCTAAAAACTTTTCTAATTTTTAAGTTTTTCTCTCTATCATTATTTTTTTACTCATCTTACAGCCAACTTACAGAGTTCAGAAAAAGTTATTCTTTTGTTAAATGTAGTATATTTAGTTTTTATTATTATCAATAATACTTTTTCTGAACAGCGGAGTCAGTTGCTGTAAGATGAGCTGGAAAAAATAAAGATAGTGAGGAAAACTTAAAATTTCAAGTTTTTAGACGAATGAAAGTTAAATTTGGTGAGTAAAAAAATATTAGTTGTTGAAAACTTGAGATTTTGAGATCCTGTTGCCTTGAGTTTTTGCAGCATTGTTTTTTACAGTGCATTTCAAACTCAGTTTATTTTTATGTACTTAATATAGACAGCCTCTGGGGGCCCCCTGCAGTACCTTCGCGGACCCCCAGGGGGCCCGGACCCCACTTTGGGAACCACTGATCTAAGCTATTAAGTAAATAAATCCAAACTGGTGAAAATTACTTATAACATGATAAATAATCTGAATTTAATCCATTTTAACCTTCTGTAGATGTTGATTTTTGCTGTGAACTTTACGGTTAGCGAGCGATCGGCGCTGTCTCAGATATTTCCAGTACTTAAAGACTTTTTATCTAAAAGAATTACACACAATGAGGCTGTAAATCTGTTTTTTTTTTTAATATTTCCTGTGTTTTTATGTCCCACAGGTGCGCGTTCCCGAGGACACCGCTCCGTGGAAAGACATCCTGCAGCTGAGCGCGGAGGACGCCGACCGGAACAGTAACCTGCTGTACTCGGTCCACAGCAGCCTGCACCCACACAGCGCCCGCCTCTTCCACCTGGACCCCAAGAGCGGGGTCCTGGTCCTGACCGAGGCCCTGGACTACGAGCAGATCTCCACTCACACGCTCATCATTATGGTAATCCTTTCATCAACAGGATCCGGCAAGATTTTTGTCATCATTTTTGTTCACCTAATTTAACGTTCTTCTGTCTAAAAACTAAGATTTATCATTATTTTTAACTCATCTTACAGCCACCATAGTATCCACTGTATCCATACTAAATTTAACAAAATAATAATACTTTTTCTGAACAGTGGATAGTAATAGAGAGTAAAACTTAAACTCTTGAACGTCAAATTAAGTGAACAAAAAAATACCTGTCTTTAAAAACTTTATATTTTGAGTTGGCCCAGAAACTCCCGCTGCCCTGAGTTTTTTGCGTTTTTGTGAATCCGGGTGTTACCTGTAAATATGAGTTTATATTGTTTTTTGGGGTGAGTCCATCAGAGCACCTGAGATTTTCAAAATGGCAATCATTTTATCAGCCATATTTTTTTTAAGCATGGTATGAAAGATCTAGTTTATTTAGATTTCTGTTTAATAACCCCACATCTTTTATTATTGCAGAATAATATTTAAAAACTTAAAATTTAGCCCAAAAATACTTTTTTTTTCTACGTCCTTTGTAAAACTCCATAGAAAAGAGAGGCCTGGTTGAAGCTGAGAGGATTTTGTATGAAAAGAACTCTTTATGTCAAAGAAATCAATAGAGCCCGACCAATATGGATTTTTTGAGGCCGATGCCGACACCGATATTAGGTAACCAAAAAATACCGATATCCGATACATCGGCCGATACATTATACATTAGGAAAAAGTATTTTAAAGCATTTTTCTTTCTGCTCTTGTTTACATGAATATGGCGAGTCCCCAGGCCACTTTATTAAACTAAACTTATTTTTAAAATGTTATAGAAAGCTGCTTTTTGTTCTTTATGCTGATTGTTCTGTAGGTTGTAGTGGGCATTGGTGTGGGAAGTATTATCATGTATTTTATGTATGATATTTATTTATTTTATTTAACTTTAACTAAATTTGTTTAACTTAAATTTCATTTAAACTTGCTCTAAAAGGGAGAACTACAAAATGCATTTTGAATTTTTGTTCTATGAGGTTTTATGGTAGAGAAATGAGCAAAATATTTGTATTGCGTTTTTGAGCTTTTCAGGCCATGAGAAGGTTTGGGGAGTTTCCTATGAACTGCAGAGTCAGAGCCAAACTGCTGGGAAACACCAGCGCCCTCTGCTGCACAAATAGCAGCAGTTTATATCGGTGGATATCGGCCAGATTTCGGCTGATAACTGATAATTTTCTAATGCTATATCGGTCGGGCTCTAGAAATCAAAATAATAAAATGCTTTTTCTTCTGGGTCCCAGGAGGATAAGATTATTTCATCACGTTCAGTGTTATAATTATGTGTTCATTCAGTTTATAAACAAATACCTTCCGTCTGCAGGTGCGGGACCAGGAAATCCCCATCAAGAGGAACTTTGTGAAGGCGGTGGTGCACGTGGAGGACTGCAACGACCACTCCCCGCTGTTCCTGAGGCCTCAGTACCGAGCCGCCGTGTCCGACCGCTCTCCGTCCGGGACTGAGGTGGTCCGGGTCAAAGCCCTGGACAAGGACACGGGCAGCAACGCCGACATCAGCTACTCCCTGCACTCCGGTGAGGACGTGGGTTTATCTCCAGGGCTGTGATTTAATAACAACACCGCCCATGTGACCTCTGATCTAATAACTGACGGCACAGGGAGGGGTCATGTGACTGCAGTTGTATTAGGCTCAGGGGATTTATCTCTGATCTCTGACCTGAAGAAGCGCGACTGTAGGATTTTTATAACAAGAAAAGCACATAACTCAATGTCAGTGGAGTTAAAGCTGCACTTCCTGATTTATTTTTCCTTGTATTTTGGTAAAGATAATTATTTAGTTCTTAGTGCAGCAGAACAGAAGTCATCTGAGAAAAACTGAGTCTCTGAGGTCAGCTGTGGGCTGTGTTATAAAGGTTTTTGTTTTAGAGCGAGGGAAGGAACAGTTTAACCAATCACACGCTTTCACAGGACAGGAGCGCTCTGATTGGTCGATACATCCTTTATCTATCCACAACTAGAATCTGTCAGGAATAATGTGAAGCAGCTGTTGTTTTAGCTTATTCACAGTATTTTTATTTTTATTTTAAAGCAGCGTTTCCCAAAGTGGGGTCCACGAAGGTACTGCTGGGGGGCCCCAGAGGTTGTCTGTATCAGACAGGTGCAGAGACTTCTACAGGGGCAGGTGCTCAAAGTGAAAAAGGGGCACATACGTGTAACCAGATTAAAACACTGTTGTGTTAGGACTGTGGCAAGCAAGACTCTCACACAACTATTACATTTCTGTGTATACTATGATATACTGCAATACGGTAAGGATGAAGCTATACATTTTTAATACAATTTTGGGAAAATAATAAAAAACTAATGAACATTTAAAATGTAAAGAAAACACACACTGCATGACACTAAACTAAATAATAATGTAATTTTATCCATGCTCTGACAAGATGAGAATTATTCCCAGCACTGAGGAAGTCCTTAGACATTTCTAGTAATAAATTAAATAAGTTATGTGGGAACAAGATTTTGGGACATCACATTTTTTCTTTTCAGATCACATTTTGCCAGCTCCCATCACTAACTAGTTCGTATTTTTGCACAATTATAGCAAATTCTCGCAATTTAATTGCATTAAAATGCCTAAATGCTAACTGCAATCCATTATTTATAAGCAACCCGGTCTAAAAATAAAAAGATTTTATGCTAACAACAATCACAAAGCATTTTATGGAAGCATTTTGTAAATATCTAGGTGGTTAGCAAGCAGCGGTCAAAAGCTCTGTATTTAAACAGAAATGATCTAACGTGCGTGCGTAATACTTTCATGGCTTTGTTTTACAAATCACGCGACACAAACTCCTCACTCACCGTTCTTTCATTCCCAGAGACCAGACTGGGTTTAAGTTCTGGAATCTGGACCAAAAAAAAATGCTAACAGCCCTCTTTATTGGCTCCGCAGTCCGCTCTCTCTCCTCTGTTTTCAGCTGCGCGAGGGGCACGTGACTCACGGAAGCAAAAGGTTAAAGGTCACGAGGTGTTGGCGGTCGTGTGATGTCATTTATTTCAAATTATTAATAATTAATGAATGAATAAATGTTCTTATGAAGAGCCACATGAGGGCTTAAAGCCACAAAAAAAAAAAAAAAAAAAAAAAAAAAAACAAGGACCAAAAGGGCCCCACCCCCTGCACGTGCCTGGTCTGTATTAAGTACATAAAAAGAAACTGAGTTTGAAATGCACTGTAAAAAAACAATGCTGCAAAAACTCAAGGCAACAGGATCCCTCAAGATTTTTGAGTTTTGGTGATCAACTCAAAAGTTTTCAACAAGAAATATTTTTTTACTCACCAAATTTAACATGCATACGTCCAAAAATTTTCTTATTTTCTCCAACTCATCTTACGCCAACTGTTCACTGTTCAGAACAAGTATTATTGATAATAATAAAAACTAAATATACTACATTTAACAAAAGAATCCAGATCTGTGCTGTGTTTTTGTGATAGCTCCTGGCTGTGGACAGACTTCCAGGTTTGTCGCCAAGGAGAGGAATTAGGAAAGGGGAGTGTATCATTCAAACACAACATTTTTTTAGACACATCACCTTTATAGTCACAAAATCAGGTAGTGCAGCTTTAATTTATTATGTTTATCTACTGATGCCTAGGCTTAAACCAAAGAATAAAATACTCTTTATCAGAAAAACCGCATGACTAAACCAGAGAGAGTAGCTCAGTCGGTCAGACACTTAACCCTCAGGCCTCCATTAAAAAAATCAGGTTCTTCCTCTTAAAGCCCTTTGAGGTCACTGGGTCACATTTAAAAACATAAAACATGAAGAAAAAACTTATTTGTCCTCATCACAGAGAGGCCAGGCTTTCTCCGACCTCCACCAAACTCACAACCTTCACACAGAAAGGTCAGGGAAGTGTCTTGCCCATGGACACAACGGCAAAACAGCAATGCAATGCCGGTAGTGGGGCTCGGTCCATCAACCTTGGGGTTAGTGGGTGAACAGCTCTGATCTACTGAGCTTGAAACTTCGAAAAACCTCTGAGGACCACCAGAAGAAGTAGAGTTTTCATTGGTTTTGCCTCTAAAACAACAAATACAATGTTTTTATCAGCAGTAGAAGCTTGAGTCTTGTTTCCAAACACACACCAAGGATAATGTATTTTTCAAAGCAAGTATTTTTTTTTCATTACCTTATAAATAATGTATCTATCTGAAGACATTGGTTGTTTCCCACACGTTTTAATCCTAAAGGTTACGCTGCGGACGCTGTAAAGATGGATGCTCCTTGGTTGGAAAATGCACTGAGCAAGCGTAATGTTTTTCCGGTGCAGTGGCCCGGCTCAGAGCGGCCGGTGCAGTTTTTCCACACAGTTTCCCTGCCTCTTTGATCACATGTTCAGCAGTTTCTGAGGACCACAGGAGAATGCGAGATAAGGCTGCTCCCGTGTCTCCAAAGGTCAACATGTTCCTGTGTAAGGCGTTAGACGTGAGGGAACTGAAGAGAACAGAAAAATGAAGGAGAGATAAAAGGCAACAGATTACAAATTCAGCACAGGAAACATCTTTGGAATTAGGAGATGTCCTTCAGAGTCCGGAGTCTGTCCCGGGAGCAGACCCCCGTCCCGTGTGCGCCGCTGCTGTGTGGGGTCAGGGCTGCTGTGAGCTGCTGCAGCACGACCGCTTCTGCTCCATCGCAGGAAATAAATTCAAGGTTTAATTCAAGTAAATCAAGGGCATAAACTAAACTTCTACTCTTCTCAAGCTTCACATCGGTCTCTGTTTGATGATCATTCACCTCATATTTTGTTTGTGATTAGTATTTTATTCAAATCTTTTCTCATAAAAACAGAACTAACTTTGCTCATTAAAACAGAAACCTTTTTTTTCAGGTGAACGCAATACGCTTCGGTATGATTCTGGTTCATATCATTAATTAAAACACACAAAAAACATACAAAAAAAAAAAAAAAACACACAAAAACCATGCCAGTCATCAGTTACAAATTATCCAAGGTATTTAACCTCTCTGCAGGCTGCACGAGGCCTGTCACATAAATAAAACACAGGATCGTTTAAATACGTCATTAAATTATGACGTAAAAGTCAGATGAAATTTGCCTTTGCCGTTCAGACTCAGGTCACATTGCAACACATCAGATACGTTTCTGATTTAGGAGGGGCACATATGAAAGTGGCCTGGGTTATGTTTGAAAAAATCTGATTTGTGCTGTTCACGCTGTCATAAAAAATTCATATAAGGGTCACAAAAAAGTGTGATTTGGGCCACTTTTACCTGCAGTGAACCTGAGAATTTAGTATTTGTTGAAAAGCAAAAATAGAGAAAAGGTTGAAGAGGGATTAAAGTCAAACGGCCTCTGTGTGCTGTGTGCAGTAAGGACGCCCTGAAAATTGACAACCCTGCATTTAGTTGTTAAAATAGACAATTATAATGACAGAGAACAGACAGGTAAAATATTACATGTCATAACAGGATTTAAAGTTTGAGGGCTGTAATAATAGTTGGCAGCAGCAAAAACTATGTCATAATGGAATAAAACATTACCTTTGAAAATGTCAGTGTTACTTTATTATAGGCAGTGATTCTGAGCAGATGGGCCAGTTCCTAAAAGTGGGTTGTGAAGAGGTTAAATATATTTCATCTTATTTAAAGCCTTATTATTGTTATTTTAAAAGGTTTGTCTTAGGCCTTAAAGAAAAACCTCTACACCTAACTTCTATTTATTGTTTTTTTTTTTCTGATATTCTGTTTTATTAACTCTGCACAGCGCTGTGGGGCAGTAGTGTCTGTTTTTAATGTGCTATATAAATAAACATTGACAGTGATGATCTGAGGCCAGGTTTGGGGACAGTAGTAGTTGTAGTAGTAATGCTAGCAGTAATAGTATTTTCTAACGTGCAACTGCAAAAATCATCCAAATCTGTAACACTTTAGAAGAAATCACGCTATGAAGAATTAGTTACCAGTTTATTTACAAAGCATTACTTCATTTACACCATTGCGTTATATAAACATTGTTATTTCTGTTGAATTCTTGAGTTAAAAATGTATGTGAATCAATGCAAAATTATAAATGGCAGAGTCAATAAGATATCTATAAACTATTTAGTAATTAAAAATATTGTTAATTAGATATTTATCAATGCTCTATGGCTGCTTAATAGTGGTGAGTTATTCTGTAGTTATTGTGTATTATTATGCCACCTCCTTCTTCCAAACATACCCTTAAACTTAGCCGTCTTATTTCTGAAACTTGCCCTTGCTGTTTAATGTAACACTATTTTTTTCCTTTCTCGTAGGCAACACAGACAACATCTTCTCTATCGACCCTGAGTCGGGCTCCATCACGGTCTCCAAACCTCTGGACCTGCAGCCCCAGGGCCACTTCCATCTCACTGTGAAAGCCACGGACCAGGGCTTCCCCCAGCGCAGCGACCTCTGCTCCGTCCACATCAACATCAGCGTCTCCGAAAACACTCCTCCTGTCTTCCCGTCGGACGATTACATAGCAGAAATCAGCGAGTTCAGCCCCACTGGGACGCCAGTTCTCTCTATTGCTGCGTCTAGCCCCACCGCGGTGCATTATGGCATCGACAGCGGCAACGCTAACGGGACTTTCCACATCAACCCTTACACCGGGCTAATTTCCACACAAAAAACTCTCGATTTTGAAAGCTGTTCTATCTATAAGCTCAAGATCACAGCTTTGACCAATGCTGGCGCTGTATCAAAAACTGTTGTGTACATCTACGTGGTTGACGAGAATGACAACGCTCCGGTCTTCCTAAAAAGAGAGTACTTTGGGCAAATTAGCGAGGCGGCTAACGTGAATAGCATGGTAATGGGAGAAAACAACACTCCTCTTGTTATCCAAGCCGCAGATGCAGACAGAGATGCTAATTCTTTACTATTTTTCGAAATCCTAGAAGAAGAAGCGTTAAGGGTTTTCAAGATAGATTCCAGTATGGGTACTATATCTTTAATTTCTATGGTCGACTTTGAGGACAAGGCTAAATTCGAGTTCACTGTGCAGGTCAAAGACTCGGGGGAGCCATTACTGTACTCGCCCGAGCCTGCCAAAGTCACGGTCCAGATCTTGGACCTCAATGACTGCCCGCCACAATTCGCCTCTCCCATGTACAAGTCATCCATCACATTTCCAGCCGTCACAGGCGCAGAGGTCGTTCGAGTCACGGCCCACGATGAAGATTCGGCAGTGGCCTACAGCATTGCAGATGGGAATCTCCACAACGCCTTCTCGATTCATCCCGATACTGGAGTTATCTCTGTCAACAACGTGACTGATTTTAAACCATTTTATCAGCTGCTTGTGAGAGCTAGCGATGGCCTGTACAAAGACTCTACTATTGTAAAGATAACGCTAACAAACTTGACTGAGAGTGAACTTAAATTTGAGCAAAAAGTCTATTCGGCAAGCGTTAGCGAAAACAGCAAAACACCCAAGATATTAGCAGCGCTCAAAGTCAACGGATGCTACCTAAATGAGCCTCTGGTTTACTCCGTTGTAAACCCAATGGGGAGATTCACAATTTCCGAAACTTCAGGCATCTTCGAAAGCACCGGGGTACCGTTTGATCGAGAACAGCAAGATGTCTACGACGTTATTGTGCAGGTTGAAGATTTGCGAACACCTCCAGGAACAGCAACAACCTTAGTCAAAGTCTATATAGATGACGTAAATGACAATGCGCCACAGTTTTTGAATCTGCCTCACTCAGCGATGATTTCTGATGACGTCGAACCAGGAGATGTCTTGTATCAAGTGACTGCCAATGACACGGATTTAGGAGAAAACGCCTTGATTGTTTATTCGCTCGAAGAGGACTTTGAACTTTTTAGGATAGATCCAGACGTCGGCGATGTCTCCCTGCAAAGACCTCTTGACTTCGAAGCTTTGAATAAATACGTTTTGACGATCGTAGCTACAGATGAAGGCGAGCCGAGCTACAGCGCATCATCCCAGCTGACCATCCAAATCAGAAATCGTACCAATCCTATTTTCCAAACGCTTCTGTATCCTCTGAAAGTTCCCGAAAACGTCCCACTATTTGCCACCATTTTACACGTCCAAGCTCGTAATCCAGAGGGCTACCGTCTCATCTACAATCTCCAGGAGGAAAATGCTTCGAAACACTTCCACATTGATTTCAAAACGGGCGTCTTGACCGTTACGAACCCACTGGACTATGAAACTCAGACGCTGCATGTTCTGACTGTTCGAGCGACCGATTCAGTCACGGGAGCGTTTTCCGAAGCGTCAATCGAAGTCGAAGTTGAAGATGTTAACGATAATGCGCCCATATTTACAAAGCTGTCATATTCGGTAAACATTGCAGAGGGTTTTCCCATTGGCACATCTGTTTTACAACTTTCTGCGACAGACAAGGACTCGGGACGAAATAAGGAGCTCTCATTTCAGTTGATTAAAACTGAAGGTAACGAGACTGACTTCTTTGATATTGACAAACAAAGTGGGTTGATTACCACAAAAGAAGTGCTGGACTATGAAGATACGAAGCATTTTGATTTGAAAGTCAGAGTTAGCGACAACGGGACTTCTCCTCTTAGCAGCGAAACTTACGTTTTCGTAAATGTCACCGACGTAAATGACAACCCGCCTGATTTTGTTAGCTCCCAATATGACGCCACGCTAGACGAAATGGCAAAATGTGGACATATAGTTGTCAAAATACAAGCTTCGGATAAAGATACCAATGATCTCAGTAGTCTCAAGTACAAAATTCCTGTCTGGGAATGAAGGCAGATACTTTAACATTAACGAATCGTCTGGGATAATCTCCTTTTCGAATGTTTGCAATAAAAACCTGGATCCTTACTACAACCTAACCGTGGCTGTGTCCGATGGCGTCTTTCAGAAAACAGCACCCGTGAATATTGATATGATAAACAGAAATCGCCACCGCCCGTATTTCAAACAAAACATCTACGAAGCAGAGCTAGCCGAAAATGCCGAAGCGGGAACTCGCGTGATCCGCTTAGCCGCGATAGATCCCGACGATGGTCCGTACGGCGCTGTCGACTACACGATTATCAACAAACTCGCCGACGAGAAATTCTCAATCGATAACGACGGACAAATTGTCACAACCCAACCTTTGGACAGAGAAAACCCATCGCAGAGAGTTATCGCTATCAAAGTTATGGCCAAAGACGGCGGCGGGAGAGTGGCTTTTTGCACGGTTAGGATAATTTTAACAGATGAAAACGACAATGTACCGCAGTTCAAAGCGACTGAATACCAAGTCGCAATTCAGTCTACGGTCAATAAGGGGGCGCCGGTGATTCAAATCATCGCATATGACGCCGATGATGGCAAAAACGCAGACGTAACGTACACAGTGGACGAAGGGGAAGAGGTGACTGAAGATATTATTGAAATCAACCCATTTACCGGCCTCGTTAGCGTAAAAGAGAGTCTCGTCGGGATGGAGAACAAGATATTTAATTTCAAAGTAAAAGCCCGGGATGGTAGTCTGCCGTTCTACAACTCCACAGTGCCCGTCCAGGTCAAAGTCGTCCCTCCCGAAGTGCCCCTGCCCAAATTTTCCGAACCGCTGTATAAATTTTCGGCGATGGAGGACATCCCGATCGGGACGGAGATTGGCACGGTCAAGGCCGACTCGGACGTGCCCCTGATTTACAGCCTGGTGAACGGAAACACGGTCGAGAGCAACAAAGGTAAAGTGTTCAGCTTGGACGAGGAAAGCGGGACGTTGGTTTTGCAGAAGACCGTCGACCACGAGAAGACGAAGTGGTACCAGATTGACGTGATAGCGCAGGGGAACCATAACGGGACCGACGTGGCTTCGCTGGTGTCGGTCAGTATCCAGGTCCAGGACGTGAACGACAACGAGCCGGTGTTCGACGCCAGTCCCTACAGAGCTTTCCTGGCTGAGAACCTGCCTGCAGGAACTACTGTCATCCAGGTGAGATACTTCCATGCTGTTAGGACGATAATGGTTCCTATGTGACTGTGGTTCTGAGACAGGTTCCGCCACAGAAATACTTGGTTTTCCGAGAGGCATTTTTAACCAAACTGGACCTAAAGGGCTAACCATGGTCTGAACTCAAGCAGGGCTGTACTAGGACTAAACCAGAACAAAAGCAGGACTAAACAAGGAATAAACAAACAAGGAATAAACTTCAGATCAAAAAGTCCTGCAAACATAAATAAATCAGAACTAAACTGGGCATAATCCAGAACTAAGCCCTAAACAAGTAGAGCAGGACTAAAAAAGGACAAAAATCGGGATTTAACCCAGGACAAAATCAGGACTTAACTGGGCCTAGGTCAGAACATAAGCAGGACTAAACAAGGAATAAACTTCTGATCAAAAAGTCCTGCAAACATAAATAAATCAAGGGACTAAAGTGGGCTTAAACCAGGACTAAAGTGGGTCTAAACCAGGACTAAGCCCTAACCATCTACAGCAGGAAAAAAAAGGACAAAATCAGGATTTACCCCAGGACTAAAATGAACTAAATCAGTCTGAAATTATGTACTTACCTAGATTTTTACTCAAATAACAACTTCTTTTTCTTCTCTTCAGGAATAAACAAACAAGGAATAAACTTCAGATCAAAAAGTCCTGCAAACTTAAATAAATCAGAACTAAACTGGGCATAATCCTGAAGTAAGCCCTAAGCAAGTAGAGCAGGACTAAAAAAGGACAAAAATCAGGACTTAACTGGGCCTAAACCAGAATTAGGTTTTAAACAATGAGAGCAGGACTAAAACAGGACAAAACTGAGATTTAACCTATGACTAAATCAGGACTAAACTGAGCCTAAACCAGGATTAAGTCCTAAACTGAACTAAATCAGTCTGAAATTAGGTATTTAACTAGATCTTTACTCAAATAACTACTTGTTTTTAAATCATATTTTTACTTTCACTCTTCATAATAAATAAATCTACCTAAATTATTTTACTTCCCCAAACTGTGAAAGCCCCGATTTTGACACACCTCATATAATCTATAAACGCCTATAAAAGGGTCGTTATCTGTTCTTTTTTATTTGTGTCAGAGGTTTGTGGTCACATTTTTCTTTGCCCCGTCGTCTTTTAGGTAACGGCCAACGACCCTGACGCCGACTCCAACGGCGTCGTGATCTACAGCCTCCAGTCTCTGCCCGACGACCCAAACGGCGACATTAACGAAGTCTTCGCCATCGACGCCGACAGCGGCTGGATCACGGCGACGCGGGAGACGGACTGTGAATCCGCCAGAGTTTACCGCTTTCACGTCGTGGCCACGGACCGCGGCGGCGAGGCCAAGCTCTCCTCCAGCGTCCTGGTGGAGGTCACGGTGACGGACGAGAACGACAACGCGCCGCGGTTCACGGAGGAGGTGTACCGCGGGTCGCTGGTGGAGAACAGCGTCCCGGGAGAGGTCATCGTTACCATGACGACCACCGACGCCGACGTTTCCATGGAGAACCGGCTGGTCACCTGCTACATCACCGGTAAGCGTCAAGTATCCACTCAGAACGCTCAAAACTAAGAATATTACATGTTTCCTGCACCTGCTAACGACTGTGCCACGGTCGTTTAAATGCTCAGTCAGGATTAAAATATACATAACTCTTAAACTACTGTGACTGTTATGGGTACTGCTACTTTTACTACACCTAAACAACCACTTTTACTGCTATTCCTTGGAGTTTTAGTATGATGCAGTTTTAATACAAAATGAAAAATAGCTGTGAGGAATCAGTGGAGTACATCATTTTTGTTTTTTGATAAATGAATGAGAGTAGACTGGATGTAGAGGGCTTGGTGATTGGTCAGTGCTTCCTGGAGTGGGTGGGGCTTCATTGGAGAGGCGGAGGTTTGTGGAACCGAGCGTTCTGAGGCTTCAGAAACTCAGTGCCAGAGAATAAGGGAATATTCAAACAGGCATCGATGAAACAAAACACAACTCCAGGTCGTCTGGTTTAGTTCTGGCTGTGTCCAGGAGTAGACCTGGTTTAGTTCTGGCTGTGTCCAGATGTAGACCTGGTTTAGTTCTGGCTGTGTCCAGGTGAAGACCTGGTTTAGTTCTGGCTGTGTCCAGGAGTAGACCTGGTTTAGTTCTGGCTGTGTCCAGATGTAGACCTGGTTTAGTTCTGGCTGTGTCCAGATGTAGACCTGGTTTAGTTCTGGCTGTGTCCAGGTGTAGACCTGGTTTAGTTCTGGCTGTGTCCGGGAGTAGACCTGGTTTAGTTCTGGCTGTGTCCAGGAGAAGACCTGGTTTAGTTCTGGCTGTGTCCAGATGTAGACCTGGTTTAGTTCTGGCTGTGTCCAGATGTAGACCTGGTTTAGTTCTGGCTGTGTCCAGGAGTAGACCTGGTTTAGTTCTGGCTGTGTCCAGATGTAGACCTGGTTTAGTTCTGGCTGTGTCCGGGAGTAGACCTGGTTTAGTTCTGGCTGTGTCCAGGAGTAGACCTGGTTTAGTTCTGGCTGTGTCCAGGAGTAGACCTGGTTTAGTTCTGGCTGTGTCCAGATGTAGACCTGGTTTAGTTCTGGCTGTGTCCAGGAGTAGACCTGGTTTAGTTCTGGCTGTGTCCAGGAGTAGACCTGGTTTAGTTCTGGCTGTGTCCAGGAGTAGACCTGGTTTAGTTCTGGCTGTGTCCAGGAGTAGACCTGGTTTAGTTCTGGCTGTGTCCAGATGTAGACCTGGTTTAGTTCTGGCTGTGTCCAGGAGTAGACCTGGTTTAGTTCTGGCTGTGTCCAGGAGTAGACCTGGTTTAGTTCTGGCTGTGTCCAGATGTAGACCTGGTTTAGTTCTGGCTGTGTCCAGGTGTAGACCTGGTTTAGTTCTGGCTGTGTCCAGGTGAAGACCTGGTTTAGTTCTGGCTGTGTCCAGGAGTAGACCTGGTTTAGTTCTGGCTGTGTCCAGGAGTAGACCTGGTTTAGTTCTGGCTGTGTCCAGGAGAAGACCTGGTTTAGTTCTGGCTGTGTCCAGGTGTAGACCTGGTTTAGTTCTGGCTGTGTCCAGGTGTAGACCTGGTTTAGTTCTGGCTGTGTCCAGGAGTAGACCTGGTTTAGTTCTGGCTGTGTCCAGGAGAAGACCTGGTTTAGTTCTGGCTGTGTCCAGGAGAAGACCTGGTTTAGTTCTGGCTGTGTCCAGGTGTAGACCTGGTTTAGTTCTGGCTGTGTCCAGGTGAAGACCTGGTTTAGTTCTGGCTGTGTCCAGGAGAAGACCTGGTTTAGTTCTGGCTGTGTCCAGGTGTAGACCTGGTTTAGTTCTGGCTGTGTCCAGGTGAAGACCTGGTTTAGTTCTGGCTGTGTCCAGGTGAAGACCTGGTTTAGTTCTGGCTGTGTCCAGGTGAAGACCTGGTTTAGTTCTGGCTGTGTCCAGGAGAAGACCTGGTTTAGTTCTGGCTGTGTCCAGGTGTAGACCTGGTTTAGTTCTGGCTGTGTCCAGGTGTAGACCTGGTTTAGTTCTGGCTGTGTCCAGGTGTAGACCTGGTTTAGTTCTGGCTGTGTCCAGGTGTAGACCTGGTTTAGTTCTGGCTGTGTCCAGGAGAAGACCTGGTTTAGTTCTGGCTGTGTCCAGGTGTAGACCTGGTTTAGTTCTGGCTGTGTCCAGGTGTAGACCTGGTTTAGTTCTGGCTGTGTCCAGGTGTAGACCTGGTTTAGTTCTGGCTGTGTCCAGGTGAAGACCTGGTTTAGTTCTGGCTGTGTCCAGGTGAAGACCTGGTTTAGTTCTGGCTGTGTCCAGGTGAAGACCTGGTTTAGTTCTGGCTGTGTCCAGATACGCACAGGACTGCGCTGTTTTTGGAGAAGTTGTTAAATTCAGTTCAAATGGGTTTGTTATTTTTATTTATTTTTTTCTGCAGAAGCTAAAGTAGCCCTCGTTAGCATTGAGCTAACACTGTTGTTGCTGTAACGAGGACTCAGTGGAGCTGCAGGACTGACTCCAGCTCTGTTCAGTGTTAATGAGCCTCACGCTGCAGCTCTGCGCTCAAATCTATTCATGAGCTGATCTGAAAATAGTTTAGACAGAAAAAACAAACTAATAAAATGTTTGATAGTTTTTTGGGAGGATTATGTTTTAAATGTCAAAGAGAATGTCAAAAGCATTATTTCTAATGTTATATTTTATGTCTTGTTTCAGTTTATGGCCTATGCTTTAGTCTCTTATGTTTATGGGAAACCCTGATAACATGGTAAAAAACTCAAACAAGTCAATTTTGCTAATTATTTGAAGTCAGAGCTGCAGATCTCTGGAACTGACTGACGAGGCTTTACCTTATTTTAACCCCTGTTTTGTCAGATAACTCTTGCTTCTTACACAGTGCCCTTTGTTGCATTTAAAATGACATCTAATCTGAATTGTTTCAGGGATTTTCCAGGTCCCAGTGCAGTCTGTGAATGAGATTTTAATGAGGAGAAATAAAATGTGTGTTAATTGCCCTCCGCTGAGTGCAGATCTCCTACAGTGGAGCGACACAGGAAAAACAACAGAAAAAACAAATAAATGCAAATCCTCTGTTCTGCTTCAGACACTTGAACCCTGAGAGCTGTGTTTTATTTATAAAGAGAGCAGTTAGAGTGGGGGAAAAAACACAGAGAGTGGGAAAACAGTGGGTTTGTGAGACTAAATATTGGTTGTGGTTTGCAGTGGGAGCTGTTGTTAGACTCTTAAACATGCACACAGTTATCAAACCACCTGGATTTAAAGCAGTACCAAGCTTGTGCCATCGATGTTTTAGTTGTATTTTTCTCTACAAAGCTAAAGCGCTGTTGTAAAAAACTCACAAGTCCGGGTGACTCTCGTTTCTCCTCCTTGTATCCGTACAAATGTTTCCTCTGCTTTTAGATCGCTCTGCCTTGCCCAACATCTAAGAAATAAAGCCATCGCTTGCTTGTTGTCATGGCTAACCAGGACATCGCTAATATCTGTGCTAATTAGCCATTTTATGCTCTGTCCAGTCCCCAGCGTCTTAATCCAGGCTTTCTCTCCAAAGTCACAGTAACATCTCCCCAAATAAGATGTTTTTCAATTTATAAAACATGAACGCAAAGGACTCCAAAACTATCTCAGAAAGCCTGAAAAACAGCACAATATGGAACATTTAATATAAAAAGTTGCATTATCTTAGTATAAGTTGATTGCAGAGCCTTAGAATAGGTGAAAAGAGGTGTTGTAAAATATAAATATTGACGCACTCTAGGGCTAAACAATTAAAAAAAAAAAATCTAATTGCAATTTTCTGACAGATGCTGTGGTTGCAATGAGATTTGTGAAATTAAAATGTTGTAAAATCTGCTCCAAACTACAGCTGTGGCACAATTTCTACAGATTAGGAACCTGTGGAGATGGGATATTTTGTCATTATATCACTTAAAATAACTGGAGCCTTTGCAATTTGTTATTTGCCACAATTTAAATGTTTGATTGATTGTGCAGCCCTAACACACTGCCCCCTACAGGCAGGACACAGGTGCTACGTTAGTCCCTGGTTGAACTGAGACAACCCGGACTTTTTGATTTGAAGACGTTAAAGAAGTTTGTGTTTGTGCAGAGTGAGTTGGCGTAAATCCATCTCCTCACTGTCACAAATTTGACTTTAAACGTTTCTCTGCCAAAGGCGCAGTGACTTCACCGCAGAAGAACTAAACATCTGTGTCGTCCCCGCAGATGTTTACTTCAGAGGCTCAGAGATCATCAAACCCAGCTCAGATCCAACACCACTCAGACCTGGACCTGGCTCTGGAGACAGAAAAACTGACTTCATAAAACCTGACATGATAACCAGGTCTGAACCAGGTCTGAACCAGGACTAAACCAGGTCTAAACCAGGTCTATACCAGGTCTAAACCAGGTCTAAACCAGGTCTGAACCAGGTCTAAACCAGGTCTAAACCAGGTCTATACCAGGTCTAAACCAGGTCTAAACCAGGTCTAAACCAGGTCTGAACCAGGTCTGAACACGGTCTGAACCAGGTCTAAACCAGGTCTAAACCAGGTCTGAACCAGGTCTAAACCAGGTCTATACCAGGTCTAAACCAGGTCTAAACCAGGTCTAAACCAGGTCTGAACCAGGTCTGAACACGGTCTGAACCAGGTCTAAACCAGGTCTAAACCAGGTCTGAACCAGGTCTAAACCAGGTCTAAACCAGGTCTAAACCAGGGCTAAAACAGGACTAAACCAGGACTAAACCAGGTCTATACCAGGTCTAAACCAGGTCTAAACCAGGACTAAACCAGGTCTAAACCAGGTCTATACCAGGTCTAAACCAGGTCTAAACCAGGTCTAAACCAGGTCTGAACCAGGTCTGAACACGGTCTGAACCAGGTCTAAACCAGGTCTAAACCAGGTCTGAACCAGGTCTAAACCAGGTCTAAACCAGGTCTAAACCAGGGCTAAAACAGGACTAAACCAGGACTAAACCAGGACTAAACCGAGGCTAAACCAGGGCTAAACCAGGACTAAACCAGGTCTGAACCAGGTCTAAACCAGGTCTAAACCAGGGCTAAACCAGGACTAAACCAGGACTAAACCAGGACTAAACCAGGACTAAACCGAGGCTAAACCAGGGCTAAACCAGGACTAAACCAGGTCTGAACCAGGACTAAACCAGGTCTAAACCAGGTCTAAACCAGGTCTATACCAGGTCTAAACCAGGGCTAAACCAGGTCTAAACCAGGTCTAAACCAGGGCTAAACCAGGACTAAACCAGGACTAAACCAGGACTAAACCAGGACTAAACCAAGGCTAAACCAGGGCTAAACCAGGACTAAACCAGGTCTGAACCAGGTCTAAACCAGGTCTAAACCAGGTCTAAACCAGGTCTGAACCAGGTCTGAACACGGTCTGAACCAGGTCTAAACCAGGTCTAAACCAGGTCTAAACCAGGTCTATACCAGGTCTAAACCAGGGCTAAACCAGGTCTAAACCAGGTCTAAACCAGGGCTAAACCAGGACTAAACCAGGACTAAACCAGGACTAAACCAGGACTAAACCAAGGCTAAACCAGGGCTAAACCAGGACTAAACCAGGTCTGAACCAGGTCTAAACCAGGTCTAAACCAGGTCTAAACCAGGTCTAAACCAGGTCTAAACCAGGGCTAAACCAGGACTAAACCAGGTCTGAACCAGGACTAAACCAGGTCTAAACCAGGTCTAAACCAGGTCTATACCAGGTCTAAACCAGGGCTAAACCAGGTCTAAACCAGGTCTAAACCAGGGCTAAACCAGGACTAAACCAGGACTATACCAGGTCTAAACCAGGGCTAAACCAGGTCTAAACCAGGTCTAAACCAGGGCTAAACCAGGACTAAACCAGGACTATACCAGGTCTAAACCAGGGCTAAACCAGGTCTAAACCAGGTCTAAACCAGGGCTAAACCAGGACTAAACCAGGACTAAACCAGGACTAAACCAGGACTAAACCAAGGCTAAACCAGGGCTAAACCAGGACTAAACCAGGTCTGAACCAGGTCTAAACCAGGTCTAAACCAGGTCTAAACCAGGTCTAAACCAGGTCTAAACCAGGGCTAAACCAGGACTAAACCAGGTCTGAACCAGGACTAAACCAGGTCTAAACCAGGTCTAAACCAGGTCTATACCAGGTCTAAACCAGGGCTAAACCAGGTCTAAACCAGGTCTAAACCAGGGCTAAACCAGGACTAAACCAGGACTAAACCAGGACTAAACCAGGACTAAACCAAGGCTAAACCAGGGCTAAACCAGGACTAAACCAGGTCTGAACCAGGTCTAAACCAGGTCTAAACCAGGTCTAAACCAGGTCTGAACCAGGTCTGAACACGGTCTGAACCAGGTCTAAACCAGGTCTAAACCAGGTCTGAACCAGGTCTAAACCAGGTCTAAACCAGGTCTAAACCAGGGCTAAAACAGGACTAAACCAGGACTAAACCAGGACTAAACCGAGGCTAAACCAGGGCTAAACCAGGACTAAACCAGGTCTGAACCAGGTCTAAACCAGGTCTAAACCAGGGCTAAACCAGGACTAAACCAGGTCTAAACCAGGTCTGAACCAGGTCTGAACACGGTCTGAACCAGGTCTAAACCAGGTCTAAACCAGGTCTGAACCAGGTCTAAACCAGGTCTAAACCAGGTCTAAACCAGGGCTAAAACAGGACTAAACCAGGACTAAACCAGGACTAAACCGAGGCTAAACCAGGGCTAAACCAGGACTAAACCAGGTCTGAACCAGGTCTAAACCAGGTCTGAACCAGGTCTAAACCAGGTCTATACCAGGTCTAAACCAGGTCTAAACCAGGTCTAAACCAGGTCTGAACCAGGTCTGAACACGGTCTGAACCAGGTCTAAACCAGGTCTAAACCAGGTCTGAACCAGGTCTAAACCAGGTCTAAACCAGGTCTAAACCAGGGCTAAAACAGGACTAAACCAGGACTAAACCAGGACTAAACCGAGGCTAAACCAGGGCTAAACCAGGACTAAACCAGGTCTGAACCAGGTCTAAACCAGGTCTAAACCAGGGCTAAACCAGGACTAAACCAGGACTAAACCAGGACTAAACCAGGACTAAACCGAGGCTAAACCAGGGCTAAACCAGGACTAAACCAGGTCTGAACCAGGACTAAACCAGGTCTAAACCAGGTCTAAACCAGGTCTATACCAGGTCTAAACCAGGGCTAAACCAGGTCTAAACCAGGTCTAAACCAGGGCTAAACCAGGACTAAACCAGGACTAAACCAGGACTAAACCAGGACTAAACCGAGGCTAAACCAGGGCTAAACCAGGACTAAACCAGGTCTGAACCAGGTCTAAACCAGGTCTAAACCAGGACTAAACCAGGACTAAACCAGGACTAAACCGAGGCTAAACCAGGGCTAAACCAGGACTAAACCAGGTCTGAACCAGGTCTAAACCAGGGCTAAACCAGGACTAAACCAGGACTAAACCAGGACTAAACCGAGGCTAAACCAGGGCTAAACCAGGACTAAACCAGGTCTGAACCAGGTCTAAACCAGGTCTAAACCAGGGCTAAACCAGGACTAAACCAGGTCTAAACCAGGTCTGAACCAGGTCTGAACACGGTCTGAACCAGGTCTAAACCAGGTCTAAACCAGGTCTGAACCAGGTCTAAACCAGGTCTAAACCAGGTCTAAACCAGGGCTAAAACAGGACTAAACCAGGACTAAACCAGGACTAAACCGAGGCTAAACCAGGGCTAAACCAGGACTAAACCAGGTCTGAACCAGGTCTAAACCAGGTCTGAACCAGGTCTAAACCAGGTCTATACCAGGTCTAAACCAGGTCTAAACCAGGTCTAAACCAGGTCTGAACCAGGTCTGAACACGGTCTGAACCAGGTCTAAACCAGGTCTAAACCAGGTCTGAACCAGGTCTAAACCAGGTCTAAACCAGGTCTAAACCAGGGCTAAAACAGGACTAAACCAGGACTAAACCAGGACTAAACCGAGGCTAAACCAGGGCTAAACCAGGACTAAACCAGGTCTGAACCAGGTCTAAACCAGGTCTAAACCAGGGCTAAACCAGGACTAAACCAGGACTAAACCAGGACTAAACCAGGACTAAACCGAGGCTAAACCAGGGCTAAACCAGGACTAAACCAGGTCTGAACCAGGACTAAACCAGGTCTAAACCAGGTCTAAACCAGGTCTATACCAGGTCTAAACCAGGGCTAAACCAGGTCTAAACCAGGTCTAAACCAGGGCTAAACCAGGACTAAACCAGGACTAAACCAGGACTAAACCAGGACTAAACCGAGGCTAAACCAGGGCTAAACCAGGACTAAACCAGGTCTGAACCAGGTCTAAACCAGGGCTAAACCAGGACTAAACCAGGACTAAACCAGGACTAAACCGAGGCTAAACCAGGGCTAAACCAGGACTAAACCAGGTCTGAACCAGGACTAAACCAGGACTAAACCAGGACTAAACCGAGGCTAAACCAGGGCTAAACCAGGACTAAACCAGGACTAAACCAGGTCTAAACCAGGTCTAAACCAGGTCTAAACCAGGGCTAAACCAGGACTAAACCAGGACTAAACCAGGACTAAACCAGGACTAAACCGAGGCTAAACCAGGGCTAAACCAGGACTAAACCAGGTCTGAACCAGGACTAAACCAGGACTAAACCAGGACTAAACCAAGGCTAAACCAGGGCTAAACCAGGACTAAACCAGGTCTGAACCAGGACTAAACCAGGACTAAACCAGGACTAAACCGAGGCTAAACCAGGGCTAAACCAGGACTAAACCAGGTCTGAACCAGGACTAAACCAGGACTAAACCAGGACTAAACCGAGGCTAAACCAGGGCTAAACCAGGACTAAACCAGGTCTAAACCAGGACTAAACCAGGACTAAACCAGGACTAAACCGAGGCTAAACCAGGGCTAAACCAGGACTAAACCTGGTCTAAACCAGGCCTAAACCAGGTCTAAACCAGTTCTAATCTAGGTCTGAACCAGGACTAAACCAGGACTAAACCAGGTCTAAACCAGGGCTAAACCAGGACTAAACCAGGACTAAACCAGGACTAAACCAGGGCTAAACCAGGACTAAACCAGGACTAAACCAGGACTAAACCAGGACTAAACCGAGGCTAAACCAGGGCTAAACCAGGACTAAACCAGGTCTGAACCAGGACTAAACCAGGACTAAACCAGGACTAAACCGAGGCTAAACCAGGGCTAAACCAGGACTAAACCAGGTCTGAACACGGTCTAAACCAGGTCTAAACCAGGTCTAAACCAGGTCTAAACCAGGTCTAAACCAGGTCTGAACCAGGTCTGAACACGGTCTGAACCAGGTCTAAACCAGGTCTAAACCAGGTCTGAACCAGGTCTAAACCAGGTCTAAACCAGGTCTAAACCAGGTCTGAACCAGGTCTGAACCAGGTCTAAACCAGGTCTAAACCAGGTCTGAACCAGGTCTAAACCAGGTCTAAACCAGGTCTGAACCAGGTCTAAACCAGGTCTAAACCAGTTCTAATCTAGGTCTGAACCAGGACTAAACCAGGTCTAAACCAGGTCTAAACCAGGTCTATACCAGGTCTAAACCAGGGCTAAACCAGGTCTAAACCAGGTCTAAACCAGGGCTAAAACAGGACTAAACCAGGACTAAACCAGGACTAAACCAGGACTAAACCGAGGCTAAACCAGGGCTAAACCAGGACTAAACCAGGTCTGAACCAGGTCTAAACCAGGTCTAAACCAGGGCTAAACCAGGACTAAACCAGGACTAAACCAGGACTAAACCAGGACTAAACCGAGGCTAAACCAGGGCTAAACCAGGACTAAACCAGGTCTGAACCAGGACTAAACCAGGTCTAAACCAGGTCTAAACCAGGTCTATACCAGGTCTAAACCAGGGCTAAACCAGGTCTAAACCAGGTCTAAACCAGGGCTAAACCAGGACTAAACCAGGACTAAACCAGGACTAAACCAGGACTAAACCGAGGCTAAACCAGGGCTAAACCAGGACTAAACCAGGTCTGAACCAGGACTAAACCAGGACTAAACCAGGACTAAACCGAGGCTAAACCAGGGCTAAACCAGGACTAAACCAGGTCTAAACCAGGACTAAACCAGGACTAAACCAGGACTAAACCGAGGCTAAACCAGGGCTAAACCAGGACTAAACCTGGTCTAAACCAGGCCTAAACCAGGTCTAAACCAGTTCTAATCTAGGTCTGAACCAGGACTAAACCAGGACTAAACCAGGTCTAAACCAGGGCTAAACCAGGGCTAAACCAGGACTAAACCAGGACTAAACCAGGACTAAACCAGGGCTAAACCAGGGCTAAACCAGGACTAAACCGGGATTAAATCAAGACTAAACCAGGACTAAACCAGGTCTGAACCAGTTCTAATCTAGGTCTGAACCAGGACTAAACCAGGACTAAACCAGGACTAAACCAGGACTAAACCAGGTCTAAACCAGGACTAAACCAGGACTAAACCAGGGCTAAACCAGGGCTAAACCAGGACTAAACCGGGATTAAATCAAGACTAAACCAGGACTAAACCAGGTCTGAACCAGTTCTAATCTAGGTCTGAACCAGGACTAAACCAGGACTAAACCAGGACTAAACCAGGACTAAACCAGGTCTAAACCAGGACTAAACCAAGTCTAAACCAGGACTAAACCAGGTCTAAACCAGGACTAAACCAGGACTAAACCAGGACTAAACCAGGTCTAAACCAGGACTAAACCAGGACTAAACCAAGTCTAAACCAGGACTAAACCAGGACTAAACCAGGACTAAACCAGGTCTAAACCAGGACTAAACCAGGACTAAACCAAGTCTAAACCAGGACTAAACCAGGACTAAACCAGGTCTAAACCAGGTCTAAACTTTAAGTAGCTGTGATATAGATTTGGGGTTTAAAGTATCACAAAACCAAGTTGAGTTTTAGTTCCTGTTCTTTACCAAATCTGTCTTTAGATGAGTTTAAACCTGCAGTCTCCTTTACTTTAATGTCCTTATCCTCAGTTACATTCAAAATCTGCTTTAAAACTTTGACAAAACTTGATTAAAAACTACTACGAGAGGCTGAACAACAGAATGCTCAGTATCCAGCCGCTCCTCGTGATCATTAAACGTTTCTTCGTCAAACCGAAAGCTGCAGAAAATCCACTCTGCAAACACAAATTACTGCATTATTCATCAAATGCAACGCGGACTCAGTATCAAAGCTTTGCAAAGGATTTAATAAAGCCCACACATGCAGAGGTAATGAGGCATGTGCAGCTGGATTTCAGAATAAAAGTCTGCAGTCAGCTAAACTATGAACACATTTTGTATTCTTGCTCGTATAAAAGTCTCTAGCTTATTTCATTTTTATGCATTCCATTAAATAACGGCACACTTATGCAACATTTGTGAAGATTAATGAGGTTTATATTGGCGTTTTTAAGTCTGAGTATCAATAAGAAGAGGCATTTTAAAATAAATTCTCCAGAAATTCAATAAAACTTTGGTATTTTTATTCTTGCACAGTATTATTTCAGGGATTGTTTAAGCTTTGGAAACGTGTGCACTCTTTCTAAAAGTAGGAATACTGTTAAGAAGTACACTTTTTTTGATAACACCTATAACACAAACACTATTACGCATTAATTAAGGATTAGTAACCAATTCAACATTAATAAACACCACTGAGTTATAAACATTGATTGATTTACAGCTCATGTAAATCACCGCAAAATTATAAAGTAGAGTATAAAATATCTCTAAACTATTTTACAATCAAAATACTGTTAATTACATATTAATTAATTAATATTTTGTTGCTCATGTGCAGGTTTTTTGTTGTTTCTTTTGAAAAATGTCAAGGTACGATACAAAAATATTGTTCTGTCTACAGGAAATCGACGTATTAATGTTAGTAGAAGAGTAAATGAACTGTCTCTGAAACAACCAACAGAAAAAAACAAAGCTTATTCCATTTTAGATGAATGGTTCTAAGGTTTTGTTTGTTTGTTTGTTTGTTTTTTTATACAAACAATAGACAACAATATTTTAATAATAACAAAGCTTGAGGCTCAAGTTTGTCATTAGGGCAATGTACAAAATGCAAAATAAATAAAAATATACAACAAAAAATATTACAAATCAAATTCATTACACAGATTTTTGGTCTTCAAGGCTTTTTAATGAATACAATCATTTAAAGAGTTTATTTATGAGGACAAAAATGAATTCAGAACAACAAACTTAAAAATTTACAACTGTGGATATGAAATTTTGCTGATATTAATATCAAGTTTAAGACAAAGACTTGGTTTGATGGGATGTTCTTATAAATACCAAAAATGATGTGTTCACTGTGAAGTTGTAGGTCGATATCAAGCTTTTTATTCACAAACAGGGATATGTCTTTCCAAAATATCTGTCCCAAAAAATCTGGGTGATAGTTTCCTCAGTGCAGTGACAAAATGAACAAAGAGGGTCTACATTTAAGCTTTGGATGGTTCCAACGTAGGAAACACTTCAGAATAACTCACGTTGTTTATATCCTGAATTACCACTGAGGTTTATAACTTTGCACTGATTTACTTGAGCAATGTTAACGAGCAATAACTCGATAATGTTTATAAATGTCAAAGTAATGCTCTGTAATTTCTAGGGGTGTAATGATAAGTTTTTGCAACGATACGATATGTATCGATTAGAAGTGTTTCGATATGATTCAAGAATGATATTGGCTAATTTGGAACAATATGTTTCGATACGATTCAACACCTTCGTATTGATAATCGATACAGCAACTTTTTGCCAAAAATCATAAAAGTTTACTCTCAAATGTAGCACCGCGGCCGGGGTTGATTATGTCCAGCAGACAGAGAGTGAAGAAAAGTTGAATATAACATTTTATTTAATTAAAAACACAAAATTTATCTCCAAAAAGTCAGTCAGTCTGGTTTTATTTTAACATACGCATTTCTAATTTCGATATTTCCGATATTATTGATCGATACTTCATGTGTATCGATATTCACTTCCTAGAAAACGATATGATTCGATACAAGGTCATGTGTATCGATGTAGCTGTATCATAGGGAAAAAAATCGATACAGTTACTGTATCGTTACACCCCTAGTAATTACTCAGTTAAATGGTTACTAATACTTAATGAATGTTTACAATAAGAATAAGAAAACCTTTCTTATTCCCTCAGTGTTGCAGCAGAAGCACAGTGAGCAGTAACACAAGAGAGCAGTCTGCATAAAGAGGATTCAATAAAAAAATAAACTAAACTACAACAAGTAAAGCTAAATAAACTAAAATAGACTGTGAGCAGATTAAACGCATTGTAATAAATATGCACAGTGTATTCATAAATAACAGAAGTAAAAAGTGCACATTGTAAACTGCTGTATAAAATAAATATTGCCCAGTTTTGCAGAGGTGGTGCAGATATCGATGATGTAATGGGAGCAGATACATGCAGCAGAGTACAGAGCTGTGGTGTCTCTGCTTCACACAGCGATGGAGGCTCAGTCCCGGACGCAGACTGCATTTATTCTAAATACTTTCTATTTATTTTAATCCTGTGAGTTATTCTAAAGTGGTAAAAAATGTCAATAAAAAATGCATCACAATTAAAATATCTGTACTTTTACTCATCGTATCATTTGTGTTTGACTTTGAATTGAACAGACTTCTCTTCAGTGTTGTAATTCTTTAATGTGGGCCTTGTATTTGTGTAAAACAATCCACCTGGGCTGTAACGATACGATTATGCAACGATACGATATGTATCGATTAGAAGTGTTTCGATACAAGAACGATATTGGCTAATTTGGAACAATACGATTCGATACGATTCAACACCTTCGTATTGATAATCGATACAGCAACTTTTTGCCAAAAATCATAAAAGTTTACTCTCAAATGTAGCACCGCGGCCGGGGTTGGTTATGTCCAGCAGAGAGAGAGTGAAGAAAAGTTGAATATAACATTTTATTTCATTAAAAACACAAAATTTATCTCCAAAAAGCATATCTTTTATTTTAACAACCAAATTTCTAATTTAAATATTTCCGATTATTGATTGATTCTTCATGTTCCTAGAAAACGATACGATACGAGGTCATGTGTATCGATGTAGTTGTATCATAGGAGAAAAAAAGGATACATGGATACAGTTATTGTATCGTTACACTCCTCATAACTATAATGTCTCCTGTTGGTTCTGAAGTCCTCGTGGTTGTTCAGTCCTCTGTGGGATACAGTTACTGTATCGTTACAGGCCTACAGTCCACAGACCTTGGTGAAAAGTTTGTCTAACCATAAGCCATCCTTTCCCTGTGTGTTGGCAGACGGAGATCCTCGGGGCCAGTTTGCCGTCGTGCAGGTGGACGAGGGCCAGTGGGGTCTGATCTCCAAGGAGCCCCTGGACCGAGAGGCCTCAGACCGCTACAGGCTCCAGGTCACGGCCACCGACGGAAAGTTCCAGGCCCCGGTCTCTGTGGAGGTCCACGTCCTGGACATGAACGACAACAGCCCCCACTGCGAGCAGGTCCTGCCCTGAGACACACAACGGAAAATCTGCTTTCTCTGCGTCGCCTGGGAACTAAACTGCCACAGTTTCTTCATTTCATTTTATTTAAGAAGTAAAACTGGACTGATCTAGTTCAGCTTGCTGCAGTACAATTTAAATCAATTATTTTTAGCTTGTATCCATGTTATTATAATGTTTCCTCCTGCAGTAGTAATCCTGTATGCTGAGGCGCTGCCCTTCTCCACAGCTGAAAACGCTCGGTCTCACAGCTCTACATAGACACAGACACAGAAACCAGCGCTTAAACCTCTATTTATCTATCTATTAGCATTATGTCGCTAACAGCCGTGCTAAATAGCTGCTTCCTGCTCTGTCCAGTCCCCAGCGTTGCCAGCAGGGGGCGTTCTCTACAGACTCTAAACAGCAGCTCCCCAACAGAAGAATTCTTCCACACATATACATTATTTTAAACCTGAAACACTAATGCAAAAGTGTCCAAAACTGTTTTAAAAACCTGAAAAAAGCAGAATATGCCATGTTTTTTTTCCTAGGAAACCATTTCCTCTCCCCTTCTTCTTCTTGTTAATGTTCCACAGCAGCGCAGTAATGAGCAGAAACAATCACCAACAATGAGGCAGCATTTAAAGTATCTCAGTCAATGAAGTTTTAATAACAACAACAATAACAACAATAACAATTTATTTATTTTTACTTTTTTGAGGCAACACATTTCAAAAACAAAGTTGATGTTGTGTAACGGATGCTGAATCTTTCATCGCCCTCCGTACCAATAACAGGACACAGGGTAGAGTTCACCACTTTTACTCAGGGTTTCTGTTGACAGGACATAAAAAATACTTTTTGTGTCTTCATACAGAGCAGCACATCTGACTCCCTATAAAACCAAAACAAAATGGCCGTTCCTTAGTTCACGTTATGCCACAAGCACCAATTAGCTCACTGAACAAAATATTAGACTCAATAAAAATGTACAAAATCCAAAGTTAGCTAACAAACAAACATAAAAATAGTTCTATAACGTCCCGAAATATTTTTCTATCAACCAATATTTGAGTGAAAATGAAAACGACACGTTAAATATGTTAAATAAAATATTGTGTTCACCAAGACGTAACTTACCCTCTGCAGTTCGCTCGACACTGAGAGGGAGGAAGTGAAGTTACCAAAATTTACAGTCGGGAGCAGTGCGCACTTCCGGTTTTTCAAAATAAAATAACAAAACAATAAAATTCACATATATTTGAAAAATAAACCAAAACATGAGAACGGAAATTAAACAGTGTTACTAATGCATTTTTAACACCGTACTGAAGCCACCGCTGCTTAACTTTACTCAAAATCTCACCAGGAACAAACCAGAACCACTGCTTTAGTTTTAGATTTCAGTCAAATAAATATCTCTGAGCAAATGCCATGTTATTGATCTGAACAAAGATAAAATAATAAATTCTGGGAGGATAATTCCCCGTGGCTGCTGTGTTCCAGCTGCTGTACGCCGAGGCCGTGATGGAGAACTCTCCCACAAACCAGTTCATCCTGAAGGTCTCGGCCTCGGACCCGGACCTGGGGACCAACGGCCAGGTCTCCTACAGCCTCCACGGACCCCACGCCGACAAGTTCCACCTCCACCACAGAACAGGTGAGACCTGCGCTGGTCTGAGGTCAGAGCCAGACCTGCGCTGGTCTGAGGTCAGAGCCAGACCTGGACCTGCGCTAGTCTGAGGTCAGAACCAGACCTGGACCTGCGCTGGTCTGAGGTCAGAACCAGACCTGCGCTGGTCTGAGGTCAGAGCCAGACCTGCGCTGGTCTGAGGTCAGAGCCAGACCCGGACTTTCCACCTCCACCACAGAACAGGTGAGACCTGCGCTGGTCTGAGGTCAGAACCAGACCCGGACTTTCCACCTCCACCACAGAACAGGTGAGACCTGCGCTGGTCTGAGGTCAGAACCAGACCTGCGCTGGTCTGAGGTCAGAGCCAGACCTGCGCTGGTCTGAGGTCAGAGCCAGACCTGCGCTGGTCTGAGGTCAGAGCCAGACCTGCGCTGGTCTGAGGTCAGAGCCAGACCTGCGCTGGTCTGAGGTCAGAACCAGACCTGCGCTGGTCTGAGGTCAGAACCAGACCTGCGCTGGTCTGAGGTCAGAACCAGACCAGGACTTTCCACCTCCACCACAGAACAGGTGAGACCTGCGCTGGTCTGAGGTCAGAACCAGACCTGCGCTGGTCTGAGGTCAGAGCCAGACCTGCGCTGGTCTGAGGTCAGAGCCAGACCTGCGCTGGTCTGAGGTCAGAGCCAGACCTGCGCTGGTCTGAGGTCAGAACCAGACCTGCGCTGGTCTGAGGTCAGAACCAGACCTGCGCTGGTCTGAGGTCAGAGCCAGACCCAGACCTGCGCTGGTCTGAGGTCAGAGCCAGACCTGCGCTGGTCTGAGGTCAGAGCCAGACCCAGACCTGCGCTGGTCTGAGGTCAGAACCAGACCCGGACCTGCGCTGGTCTGAGGTCAGAGCCAGACCCGGACCTGCGCTGGTCTGAGGTCAGAACCAGACCCAGACCTGCGCTGGTCTGAGGTCAGAGCCAGACCCATACTTTCCACCTCCACCACAGAACAGGTGAGACCTGCGCTGGTCTGAGGTCAGAACCAGACCCGGACTTTCCACCTCCACCACAGAACAGGTGAGACCTGCGCTGGTCTGAGGTCAGAGCCAGACCCAGACCTGCGCTGGTCTGAGGTCAGAACCAGACCCGGACCAGGACCACACCGACTCAGAACATATTTGGATTTACAACTAAACTAAATCCAGACTAAACCAAGGGAGAAAATAAGGTTTAACCCAGAACTAAACCAGGACAAGACCAGACCAGAACTAAACCAGGACAAGACCAGACCAGAACTAAACCAGGACAAAACCAGACCAGAACTAAAGCAGGACAAATCCAGGACTAACTTAGGACTAAACCAGGGATAAACCAGACCCAGAACTAAACCAGGACTAACTTAGGACTAAACCAGGGATAAACCAGACCCAGAACTAAACCAGGACTAACTTAGGACTAAATCACGGATAAACCAGACCCAGAACTAAACCAGGACTAACTTAGGACTAAACCAGGGATAAACCAGACCCAGAACTAAACCAGGACTAACTTAGGACTAAACCAGGGATAAACCAGACCCAGAACTAAACCAGGACTAACTTAGGACTAAACCAGGGATAAACCAGACCCAGAACTAAACCAGGACTAACTTAAGACTAAACCAGGGATAAACCAGACCCAGAACTAAACCAGGACAAATCCAGGACTAACTTAGGACTAAACCAGGGATAAACCAGACCCAGAACTAAACCAGGACAAATCCAGGACTAACTTAGGACTAAACCAGGGATAAACCAGACCCAGAACTAAACCAGGACAAATCCAGGACTATCTTAGGACTAAACCAGGGATAAACCAGACCCAGAACTAAACCAGGACTAACTTAGGACTAAACCAGGGATAAACCAGACCCAGAACTAAACCAGGACTAACTTAGGACTAAACCAGGGATAAACCAGACCCAGAACTAAACCAGGACTAACTTAGGACTAAACCAGGGATAAACCAGACCCAGAACTAAACCAGGACAAATCAAGGACTATCTTAGGACTAAACTAGGGATAAACCAGACCCAGAATTAAACCAGGACTAACTTAGGACTAAACCAGGGATAAACCAGACACAGAACTAAACCAGGACTAACTTAGGACTAAACCAGGGATAAACCAGACCCAGAACTAAACCAGGATTAACTTAGGACTAAACCAGGGATAAACCAGACCCAGAATTAAACCAGGACTAACTTAGGACTAAACCAGGGATAAACCAGACCCAGAACTAAACCAGGATTAACTTAGGACTAAACCAGGGATAAACCAGACCCAGAACTAAACCAGGACTAACTTAGGACTAAACCAGGGATAAACCAGACCCAGAACTAAACCAGGATTAACTTAGGACTAAACCAGGGATAAACCAGACCCAGAACTAAACCAGGACTAACTTAGGACTAAACCAGGGATAAACCAGACCCAGAACTAAACCAGGACTAACTTAGGACTAAACCAGGGATAAATCAGACCCAGAACTAAACCAGGACTAACTTAAGACTAAACCAGGGATAAACCAGACCCAGAACTAAACCAGGACTAACTTAGGACTAAACCAGGGATAAACCAGACCCAGAACTAAACCAGGACTAACTTAGGACTAAACCAGGGATAAACCAGACCCAGAACTAAACCAGGACAAATCCAGGACTATCTTAGGACTAAACTAGGGATAAACCAGACCCAGAATTAAACCAGGACTAACTTAGGACTAAACCAGGGATAAACCAGACCCAGAACTAAACCAGGATTAACTTAGGACTAAACCAGGGATAAACCAGACCCAGAACTAAACCAGGACTAACTTAGGACTAAACCAGGGATAAACCAGACCCAGAACTAAACCAGGACTAACTTAGGACTAAACCAGGGATAAACCAGACCCAGAACTAAACCAGGACTAACTTAGGACTAAACCAGGGATAGACCAGACCCAGAACTAAACCAGGACTAACTTAGGACTAAACCAGGGATAAATCAGACCCAGAACTAAACCAGGACTAACTTAAGACTAAACCAGGGATAAACCAGACCCAGAACTAAACCAGGATTAACTTAGGACTAAACCAGGGATAAACCAGACCCAGAACTAAACCAGGACTAACTTAGGACTAAACCAGGGATAAACCAGACCCAGAACTAAACCAGGATTAACTTAGGACTAAACCAGGGATAAACCAGACCCAGAACTAAACCAGGACTAACTTAGGACTAAACCAGGGATAAACCAGACCCAGAACTAAACCAGGACTAACTTAGGACTAAACCAGGGATAAATCAGACCCAGAACTAAACCAGGACTAACTTAAGACTAAACCAGGGATAAACCAGACCCAGAACTAAACCAGGACTAACTTAGGACTAAACCAGGGATAAACCAGACCCAGAACTAAACCAGGACTAACTTAGGACTAAACCAGGGATAAACCAGACCCAGAACTAAACCAGGACAAATCCAGGACTATCTTAGGACTAAACTAGGGATAAACCAGACCCAGAATTAAACCAGGACTAACTTAGGACTAAACCAGGGATAAACCAGACCCAGAACTAAACCAGGATTAACTTAGGACTAAACCAGGGATAAACCAGACCCAGAACTAAACCAGGACTAACTTAGGACTAAACCAGGGATAAACCAGACCCAGAACTAAACCAGGACTAACTTAGGACTAAACCAGGGATAAACCAGACCCAGAACTAAACCAGGACTAACTTAGGACTAAACCAGGGATAAACCAGACCCAGAACTAAACCAGGACTAACTTAGGACTAAACCAGGGATAAACCAGACCCAGAACTAAACCAGGACTAACTTAGGACTAAACCAGGGATAAATCAGACCCAGAACTAAACCAGGACTAACTTAAGACTAAACCAGGGATAAACCAGACCCAGAACTAAACCAGGACTAACTTAGGACTAAACCAGGGATAAACCAGACCCAGAACTAAACCAGGACTAACTTAGGACTAAACCAGGGATAAACCAGACCCAGAACTAAACCAGGACAAATCCAGGACTATCTTAGGACTAAACTAGGGATAAACCAGACCCAGAATTAAACCAGGACTAACTTAGGACTAAACCAGGGATAAACCAGACCCAGAACTAAACCAGGATTAACTTAGGACTAAACCAGGGATAAACCAGACCCAGAACTAAACCAGGACTAACTTAGGACTAAACCAGGGATAAACCAGACCCAGAACTAAACCAGGACTAACTTAGGACTAAACCAGGGATAAACCAGACCCAGAACTAAACCAGGACTAACTTAGGACTAAACCAGGGATAGACCAGACCCAGAACTAAACCAGGACTAACTTAGGACTAAACCAGGGATAAATCAGACCCAGAACTAAACCAGGACTAACTTAAGACTAAACCAGGGATAAACCAGACCCAGAACTAAACCAGGATTAACTTAGGACTAAACCAGGGATAAACCAGACCCAGAACTAAACCAGGACTAACTTAGGACTAAACCAGGGATAAACCAGACCCAGAACTAAACCAGGATTAACTTAGGACTAAACCAGGGATAAACCAGACCCAGAACTAAACCAGGACTAACTTAGGACTAAACCAGGGATAAACCAGACCCAGAACTAAACCAGGACTAACTTAGGACTAAACCAGGGATAAATCAGACCCAGAACTAAACCAGGACTAACTTAAGACTAAACCAGGGATAAACCAGACCCAGAACTAAACCAGGACTAACTTAGGACTAAACCAGGGATAAACCAGACCCAGAACTAAACCAGGACTAACTTAGGACTAAACCAGGGATAAACCAGACCCAGAACTAAACCAGGACAAATCCAGGACTATCTTAGGACTAAACTAGGGATAAACCAGACCCAGAATTAAACCAGGACTAACTTAGGACTAAACCAGGGATAAACCAGACCCAGAACTAAACCAGGATTAACTTAGGACTAAACCAGGGATAAACCAGACCCAGAACTAAACCAGGACTAACTTAGGACTAAACCAGGGATAAACCAGACCCAGAACTAAACCAGGACTAACTTAGGACTAAACCAGGGATAAACCAGACCCAGAACTAAACCAGGACTAACTTAGGACTAAACCAGGGATAAACCAGACCCAGAACTAAACCAGGACTAACTTAGGACTAAACCAGGGATAGACCAGACCCAGAACTAAACCAGGACTAACTTAGGACTAAACCAGGGATAAATCAGACCCAGAACTAAACCAGGACTAACTTAAGACTAAACCAGGGATAAACCAGACCCAGAACTAAACCAGGATTAACTTAGGACTAAACCAGGGATAAACCAGACCCAGAACTAAACCAGGACTAACTTAGGACTAAACCAGGGATAAACCAGACCCAGAACTAAACCAGGATTAACTTAGGACTAAACCAGGGATAAACCAGACCCAGAACTAAACCAGGACTAACTTAGGACTAAACCAGGGATAAACCAGACCCAGAACTAAACCAGGACTAACTTAGGACTAAACCAGGGATAAATCAGACCCAGAACTAAACCAGGACTAACTTAAGACTAAACCAGGGATAAACCAGACCCAGAACTAAACCAGGACTAACTTAGGACTAAACCAGGGATAAACCAGACCCAGAACTAAACCAGGACTAACTTAGGACTAAACCAGGGATAAACCAGACCCAGAACTAAACCAGGACAAATCCAGGACTATCTTAGGACTAAACTAGGGATAAACCAGACCCAGAATTAAACCAGGACTAACTTAGGACTAAACCAGGGATAAACCAGACCCAGAACTAAACCAGGATTAACTTAGGACTAAACCAGGGATAAACCAGACCCAGAACTAAACCAGGACTAACTTAGGACTAAACCAGGGATAAACCAGACCCAGAACTAAACCAGGACTAACTTAGGACTAAACCAGGGATAAACCAGACCCAGAACTAAACCAGGACTAACTTAGGACTAAACCAGGGATAAACCAGACCCAGAACTAAACCAGGACTAACTTAGGACTAAACCAGGGATAAACCAGACCCAGAACTAAACCAGGACTTTTTATCAAGTATTTCATGGATTCATGACAGTGAGGGATTGGAATTTTAGTTTTTATTGTTTTTCACTAGGTGGCGCCATTTGCCCATATATGGTAGACAGAGGTATAAATGTGGAGATGGCCACATTAGTGTTTGTATAAATGATCAAGCCTACAAGGAAAATAAAAACATTTTGTCATACATTGTTGTGAAAGTGTTTGCGTTTGCGTGAGCACAAATCCAAAATGTAGTTCTTACAGCACCACATAAACTCAATTTAAGGGGTTAAATTTCATAAACAGAATTAATGTTTGCTGTGTATGATGAGGACTGAAGTTAATCATTGTAACCATGAAAAAATCAGAATTATTGACCATTAGATAATTTTTCTATGGCAGTCTTTATTGGTGCATTTTTTGTGCTCAGGTTGAAAGAGTAAAAAGTTAGTTCTGTAGGAGAGTTTGTGTGAGTGATAACCGTTTGCTGTTTGCTGTCCCAGGAGAGCTGTTCACCCTGGCCGTGCTGGACCGGGAGAAGGAGGCGGAGTACAACATGGCGGCCAAAGCCACGGACGGCGGGGGGCGCTCGTGTCAGGCCGACATCCTGCTGCGGGTCCAGGACATGAACGACAACCCGCCCCACTTCAGCTCCGCTCTGTACGAGGTCTCCGTGTTCGACAACACCACCGCGAGGACGCCGGTCGCCGTGCTGTACGCCAAAGACCCCGACACCGGTGAGGACGCCCCAAATGCTCAAAAACCAACGCTTTAAACTCACGCCGTTTTATTATGAGAAGAATATAATAATTAGATCAGACAGAACTGTTCAGTGCATTCCTGATTTTCTTCGTTGGACACATCTGTGCTGCGCTCTCAAAATCGTCTTTTACTCACTCCACACATGTCCTCTGCACTCGAAATGTTGTTCTCCTTTCTCTCAAAACTCTGATTTCCTCGCTCAAACACAAAACTGTCCATTGCATGACAACCAATGGCAACAAACGTCGAATTTTCTGATTGGCTCAGATCCAGGGTTTGTCTGTTTATATTCTTCTCTCAAAAATATTGAATTTTTTTTTTTCATTTAATCCTGGTTTAATCTTGGTTTACATCTGGTTTAATCCTGGTTTACATCTGGTTTAGATCTTGTTTAATCTTGGTTTACATCTGGTTTAGATCTGGTTTACATCTGGTTTAGATCTGGTTTAATCTTGGTTTACATCTGGTTTAATCCTGGTTTACATCTGGTTTAATGCTGGTTTACATCTGGTTTAATCCTGGTTTACATCTGGTTTAATGCTGGTTTACATCTGGTTTAATCCTGGTTTACATCTGGTTTAATCCTGGTTTACATCTGGTTTAATCCTGGTTTACATCTGGTTTACATCTGGTTTAATCTTGGTTTACATCTGGTTTAGATCTGGTTTACATCTGGTTTACATCTGGTTTAGATCTGGTTTAATCTTGGTTTACATCTGGTTTAGATCTGGTTTACATCTGGTTTAGATCTGGTATAATCTTGGTTTACATCTGGTTTAATCCTGGTTTACATCTGGTTTAATGCTGGTTTACATCTGGTTTAATCCTGGTTTACATCTGGTTTAATCCTGGTTTACATCTGGTTTAATACTGGTTTACATCTGGTTTAGATCTGGTTTAATCTTGGTTTACATCTGGTTTAATCTTGGTTTACATCTGGTTTAATCCTGGTTTACATCTGGTTTAGATCTTGTTTAATCTTGGTTTACATCTGGTTTAGATCTGGTTTACATCTGGTTTAGATCTGGTTTAATCTTGGTTTACATCTGGTTTAATCCTGGTTTACATCTGGTTTAATGCTGGTTTACATCTGGTTTAATCCTGGTTTACATCTGGTTTAATGCTGGTTTACATCTGGTTTAATCCTGGTTTACATCTGGTTTAATCCTGGTTTACATCTGGTTTAATCCTGGTTTACATCTGGTTTACATCTGGTTTAATCTTGGTTTACATCTGGTTTAGATCTGGTTTACATCTGGTTTACATCTGGTTTAGATCTGGTTTAATCTTGGTTTACATCTGGTTTAATCCTGGTTTACATCTGGTTTAATGCTGGTTTACATCTGGTTTAATCCTGGTTTACATCTGGTTTAATCCTGGTTTACATCTGGTTTAATCCTGGTTTACATCTGGTTTAGATCTGGTTTAATCTTGGTTTACATCTGGTTTAATCTTGGTTTACATCTGGTTTAGATCTGGTTTACATCTGGTTTAGATCTTGTTTAATCTTGGTTTACATCTGGTTTAGATCTGGTTTACATCTGGTTTAGATCTTGTTTAATCTTGGTTTACATCTGGTTTAGATCTGGTTTACATCTGGTTTAGATCTGGTTTAATCTTGGTTTACATCTGGTTTAATCCTGGTTTACATCTGGTTTAATCCTGGTTTACATCTGGTTTAATCCTGGTTTACATCTGGTTTACATCTGGTTTAATCTGGTTTACATCTGGTTTAGATCTGGTTTACATCTGGTTTAGATCTGGTTTAATCTTGGTTTACATCTGGTTTAATCCTGGTTTACATCTGGTTTAATCCTGGTTTAATCCTGGTTTACATCTGGTTTAGATCTGGTTTAGTTCTGGTTTAGACCTGATTTAGTCCTGGTTTAGATCTGGGTTAGTCCTGGTTTAGATCTGGTCTCAAAAATATTGGCACAAATACAACGCCATATAAACTCACCTGACCTTGTTTTCTGCAGTGCACTGCAGATGTTTCTCACAGATCATTTATTGTAGTTTTGCTCTTAAAAAAATGCTCTGAAGTCAAGTCAAGTTTATTTCTATGGCACCTTTCATCTGAAATACAACCAAGTGCTTTACACAGAGTTCAAGTAAAAACAATAACAAGAGTTTTAAGTGACATATACAATAGAAATAAGCACAAAATTAGGATAAAAATGTCTATATGCAATAAAAAAAATTTAAAAAAAATTATGTTTATGTTATTTTGTAATAACAAACTAAACAATAACATTGTAAATATAATAAGGTTAATAAATAAATAAAATAAATAAAATAAATACAGAACAACAATTAGATAAGTAAATAAAAAAGTAAATAAGTTGAAGTACACATAAATTTATAAACAAGAGCTATCCTTAAATAGCTAGTTTAATGATCGTCCAAAAAGTGCGACCACAGCTTCAGAAATGTGTTTTGTCTTTGTGAATGTTTTTAGGCGTTTGAACGTCAGCCAGGATGAAAATCTCCCTGCGTCTGGCGTTTGGCGAGAGTTCAAGTCCAGCTCTGCCTCTGGGATGCAGTCAAATGCAAAAAAACATGAAAAATCAAGAGCACTATTTAGATAAAGTGTCCCTAAAACCCCCACAGAAATGAAGCTGTGTTTTCCGACGCTTCGTGAACACAACATAAACAGAAACCTGTGCTGCTGGACAGGTTCAGGTGAGTTCAGTCAGGTCTGAACGCGTCACCGCTGTAAAACTCTGAGAGCAAACTCACCCTGCACTGGTTCTCAAGCTGTGGTGCGCGGTCCACTGGTGGTACGCAGGCGTCTGCTGCTGCTGCTGCTGCTCAGGAGACTTCTGCAGTTCAAGTTAGTTTATGTAGGAGAGCAAGGTTTAATCCTGGTTTACATCTGGTTTAATCCTGGTTTACATCTGGTTTAATCCTGGTTTACATCTGGTTTAATCCTGGTTTACATCTGGTTTAATCCTGGTTTACATCTGGTTTAATCCTGGTTTACATCTGGTTTAGAGCTGGTTTACATCTGGTTTAATCCTGGTTTACATCTGGTTTAATCCTGGTTTACATCTGGTTTAATCCTGGTTTACATCTGGTTTAGATCTTGTTTAATCCTGGTTTACATCTGGTTTAATCCTGGTTTACATCTGGTTTAATCCTGGTTTACATCTGGTTTACATCTGGTTTAATCCTGCTTTACATCTGGTTTAGATCTTGTTTAATCCTGGTTTACATCTGGTTTAATCCTGGTTTACATCTGGTTTAATCTTGGTTTACATCTGGTTTAATCCTGGTTTACATCTGGTTTAATCTTGGTTTACATCTGGTTTACATCTGATTTAATCCTGGTTTACATCTGGTTTAGTCCTGGTTTAGACCTGGATTAATCCTTGCCCTGTCCTGGTTCAGTCTTATTTTAGTCCTGGTCTACTGTTGGTTTAGTCCCATGTTAGTCCTGGTTTAGTCCTGGTTTAGTCCTGGTTTAGATCTGGTTTAGTCCTGGTTTAGATCTTGGTTAGTCCTGGTTTAGTCCTGGTTTAGATCTGGTTTAGTCCTGGTTAGTCCTGGTTTAGTCCTGGTTTAGATCTTGGTTAGTCCTGGGTTAGTCCTGGTTTAGATCTGGGTTAGTCCTGGTTTAGATCTGGTTTAGTCCTGGTTTAGATCTGGTTTAGTCCTGGTTTAGTCCTGGTTTAGATCTGGTTTAGTCCTGGTTTAGATCTTGGTTAGTCCTGGTTTAGTCCTGGTTTAGATCTGGTTTAGTCCTGGTTTAGTCCCATGTTAGTCCTGGTTTAGTCCTGGTTTAGTCCTGGTTTAGATCTGGTTTAGTCCTGGTTTAGATCTTGGTTAGTCCTGGTTTAGTCCTGGTTTAGATCTGGTTTAGTCCTGGTTAGTCCTGGTTTAGTCCTGGTTTAGATCTTGGTTAGTCCTGGGTTAGTCCTGGTTTAGATCTGGGTTAGTCCTGGTTTAGATCTGGTTTAGTCCTGGTTTAGATCTGGTTTAGTCCTGGTTTAGTCCTGGTTTAGATCTGGTTTAGTCCTGGTTTAGATCTTGGTTAGTCCTGGTTTAGTCCTGGTTTAGATCTGGTTTAGTCCTGGTTTAGTCCTGGTTTAGATCTTGGTTAGTCCCATGTTAGTTCTGGTTTAGATCTGGGTTAGTCCTGGTTTAGATCTGGTTTAGTCCTGGTTTAGATCTGGGTTAGTCCTGGTTTAGATCTGGGTTAGTCCTGGTTTAGATCTGGTTTAGTCCTGGTTTAGATCTGGGTTAGTCCTGGTTTAGTCCTGGTTTAGTCCTGGTTTAGATCTGGTTTAGTCCGGGTTTAGTCTCACTGAGAAAGCCAGATATTGTGGTACTTGTTGTGACTCGTGACTCCCTCTGGTGGCCGTCGTCAGTATCAGAGGCTGTATATTTACATTACTGAGCAGTTTACTGTGGTAAGGAAAGGTAAATGTCTCAGCGCAGCTTTAATTTCTGTTGCGAGGGTAAAACAGCGGTGAGTTTGTTCCTGAGTTTGGTATAAACTTAGCCTCTGGTGATGAGCTGTGGTGGTGATATCGGTCGTAAATCTTTTCTTTGTGAAAAATGTAGGCGTGTCCCAGCAGCACAGTTACTGTTCCCAAATAAAAACACCCCTCTTCCTGTATAAAACTGGTAATAATTACTTTATATGATACAGACAATGTAGACACTAAAAACACAGGAAAAAATACTTATTCCTTTCTTATTTTTGTTACTTTTACTTCTTTGTTTGTTGTTTTTTAAGAAATAAATGTGATTAGTCCCTGATTAGAAGCAGAAAATAACCTTTAACATAGTGCATGTTGAATATGTTTAACCCTGTTCTAATGTGGCCTCCTCCTCACAAACAGAGCTGCAGTAGTATTCTGTTTGAGTAATCCTGTATGCTGAGGCGCTGTCCTTCTCCAGAGCTGAAAACGCTCGGTCTCACAGCTCTACGTACACTGTAAAAAATATCTGTAAATTTCATGGTAAAAATCTGTAAAATCTCAACAGTAAAAGACCGTAGTTGATATATCGGTAAAATACTGTTTTGGTTACGGTAATTAACTGTAATATTAAAAATAAGGCAAAATTCTATTTTTTTGTTTTATTCTTTTGTAATATATACAGTATAGCACTGTTAAAAAAAATTGAGTCCTGTGTTTATTACAGTTTAACACCTTTTTAAAAGATAATAACTTTAAATTTTACAGTAAATGTTGATTAAAACGTAAGTCACAAACTAAAATATACATTAATCTATTTTTTTTTAAAGATAACTTTAATTTGCAGTAAATAATAATAAAAACTCAAGTCAAAAACTGTAAAAACAACATTTGTGATAAAATTATACTGTAAAATGAAATACAGGCCTCTTGTAGTTTTTACAGTAGAATTCTGGCAACCACAGCTGCCAATTTTTTACCGTAAAATTTACAGATTTTTTTTTTTAAAGTGTAGACACATGAAACCAGGAAGTGCACCTGCGCGTTTCTAAAGCCCAGACATCTGGAAATCTTGGGGCATCGCACGATTTTATTCAAAAACTCAGAGGAGCAGGGGCCTGTTTTTAAAGAAATATCCAAACAGAAAATCCACAAATGTTGTCCTGGCTCTGAGATCATCCTGTGGCTCTGTGTCTGAGTAACATCAACACTTTTTAATACTGTCATGAAATCTTTCACCTCAGGTAATTTGTGCTGACATTTTTGTTTCATGTGGATAAACCCAACAATTACAGAGACATTCAGCTTAAACCAAGACGTCTGCATTTTGAATTTGTGCAGCAGATTCTGACCTGGATCCTCCTCACAACGTCATGACCTCACTAAACGCAACCGTTCCTATATTTTATATCTGAAACATATTAACTTTTTACTCCAAAAACCAAAACTACAGAACTAAGAATCGATGTTGCAGCAGCAGATTCTCTCAGCATTTGCCAGGACTTTAATCATCTGTAGTTTTTATAAAACTCTGATTATTATCTTTTCTGAACTGATACAGAATCTTTTTAAAGAAACAATAGATGAAAATGTATTATTTTTCTGACCGCTCCTGTGGGGCCCTGTGCAGTTTACTTTGCTTCAGGAAGGCAACACAGTACCACCTACTACTACTTCTATTACTTCTATTACTTCTATTAGTACTGCAGCTGTGTACTTTTACGTTTAAAACTTATTAAAAGTCACTTTCCACGTCTTAGGTCAAACCCAGCAGCATCAGATTTGTGTTGGACATAGCTGACTTTAATAATCTGTAGTCTTTAAAATAAATAATAATGATAATAATAATGATAATAATAATAATAATAATAATAATATCCAATCCACTTTATTTGTATAGCACATTTTACAAACAAAACAGTTTCCAAAGTGCTGCACATAGAACACTAAATAACAATAAATGACTCCATTCAGCTCCACCAGTCCCCATTAAATAATAAGAACCAGTAAAACCAAATAAAAGTAGAACAATAAAATAACAATAAATAAATGCCAAGAATTAAATAATAAAAACAAAACAATAAAACACAATAAAAGACAACAGAGGACCACACAATTCATGTCGAGTTAAAAGCCAGAGAATAAAAATGAGTCTTAAGACGAGACTTAAAACATTCCACTGTAATAATAATAATAATAATAATAATAACAATAATAATAATAATAACAATAATAATAATAATAATAATAATAATAATAATAATAACAATAATAATAATAATAATAATAATAATAATAATAATAATAATAATAATAATAATAATTACACACACAACATTGCAAAATGTTTAAAACTTATTAAAGTCAAGTTAAGTCAAGTCAAAGTTTATTTATATAGCACATTTAAAAACTGCTGTACAGTAGCTAAAATAATAAAAACAAAAATCAAATAAAAGCCAATAAAACCATGTTAACAATATAAAACAGTCAGAAATGTCTGCTCCTCGTGTTGGTTTTTGGGGTGAACCCTGCTGACTCTGACCTCTGACCTCTGACCTCTTGTCCCAGGGATAAACTCTGAGGTGAGGTACTCGCTGCTGTCCGGCGATGACGGTTACTTCTCGCTGGACGAGTTTTCGGGGATCCTTCGTCTGGAGCGACCTCTGACCCCCGAGGCCCCGTCCCGGTTCGAGCTGAAGGTCAGAGCCGCGGACCGGGGCCTCCCTCGTCAGCTGTACTCGGTGGCCGCCGTCTCGGTGGAGGTGGTGTCCCTGGACGACTACCAGCCGCTGTTCGTCGCCGCCGAGTACGCGGCCCGGCTCCCGGAGTCCGCCGCGGTCGGCTCCGAGGTCCTCGACGTCTCGGCTCTGACCAGAGAGGGCTCCGGACCCGATCCCGTCGTTTACCGCATCGTGTCGGGCAACGAGGACGGACGCTTCCTGCTGGACAGAAACACAGGTCAGATACGTTTCTGGTTCTCTTCATTTGTTACTGACTCCACACAGCTCCACACAACACTAACCCTAACACAGGTACAGTTAACCAAACTATGTTCCTCCCTGATCTTAGACGGTTAAATACTGGCACAGGTACAGTTAACCAAACTATGTTCCTCCCTGATCTTAGACGGTTAAATACTGGCACAGGTACAGTTAACCAAACTATGTTCCTCCCTGATCTTAGGCGGTTAAATACTGGCACAGGTACAGTTAACCAAACTATGTTCCTCCCTGATCTTAGACGGTTAAATACTGGCACAGGTACAGTTAACCAAACTATGTTCCTCCCTGATCTTAGACGGTTAAATACTGGCACAAGTACAGTTAACCAAACTATGTTCTTCCCTGATCTTAGACGGTTAAATACTGGCACAGGTACAGTTAACCAAACTATGTTCCTCCCTGATCTTAGACGGTTAAATACTGGCACAAGTACAGTTAACCAAACTATGTTCCTCCCTGATCTTAGACGGTTAAATACTGGCACAAGTACAGTTAACCAAACTATGTTCCTCCCTGATCTTAGACAGTTAAATACTGGCACAGGTACAGTTAACCAAACTATGTTCTTCCCTGATCTTGGTTAAATACTGGCACAGGTACAGTTAACCAAACTATGTTCCTCCCTGATCTTAGACGGTTAAATACTGGCACAAGTACAGTTAACCAAACTATGTTCCTCCCTGATCTTAGACGGTTAAATACTGGCACAAGTACAGTTAACCAAACTATGTTCTTCCCTGATCTTAGACGGTTAAATACTGGCACAAGTACAGTTAACCAAACTATGTTCCTCCCTGATCTTAGACGGTTAAATACTGGCACAGGTACAGTTAACCAAACTATGTTCTTCCCTGATCTTAGACGGTTAAATACTGGCACAAGTACAGTTAACCAAACTATGTTCCTCCCTGATCTTAGACGGTTAAATACTGGCACAAGTACAGTTAACCAAACTATGTTCCTCCCTGATCTTAGACGGTTAAATACTGGCACAAGTACAGTTAACCAAACTATGTTCCTCCCTGATCTTAGACGGTTAAATACTGGCACAAGTACAGTTAACCAAACTATGTTCTTCCCTGATCTTAGACGGTTAAATACTGGCACAAGTACAGTTAACCAAACTATGTTCCTCCCTGATCTTAGACGGTTAAATACTGGCACAAGTACAGTTAACCAAACTATGTTCCTCCCTGATCTTAGACGGTTAAATACTGGCACAGGTACAGTTAACCAAACTATGTTCCTCCCTGATCTTGGTTAAATACTGGCACAGTTACACAAAAATGAAAAGTGGCCATTTTCTAAGCGGATAAAAATGGGTTCTATAATGTAAGGCGTAATAACACTTGAGGAGCACTTCGGCGTCGGCGCAGTGATATCTTCACTCATAAACCGGGACTAAACCGGGACTAAACCAGGTCTAAACCAAGGCTAAACCAGGACTAAACCAGGACTAAACCAGGACTAAACCAGGTCTAAACCAGGAATAAACCAGGACTAAACCAGGTCTAAACCAGGACTAAACCAGAACTAAACCAGGAATAAACCAGGACTAAACCAGGTCTAAACCAGGACTAAACCAGAACTAAACCAGGAATAAACCAGGACTAAACCAGGACTAAACCAGGACTAAACCAGGTCTAAACCAGAACTAAACCAGGACTAAACCAGGACTAAACCAGGTCTAAACCAGGACTAAACCAGGACTAAACCAGGACTAAACCAGGTCTAAACCAAAACTAAACCAGGACTAAACCAGGTCTAAACCAGGACTAAACCAGGAATAAACCAGGACTAAACCAGGTCTAAACCAGGACTAAACCAGGAATAAACCAGGACTAAACCAGGAATAAACCAGGACTAAACCAGGTCTAAACCAGGACTAAACCAGGTCTAAACCAGGACTAAACCAGGAATAAACCAAGTCTAAACCAGGACTAAACCAGGACTAAACCAGGACTAAACCAGAACTAAACCAGGAATAAACCAGGACTAAACCAGGACTAAACCAAGTCTAAACCAGGACTAAACCAGGTCTAAACCAGGACTAAACCAGGAATAAACCAGGACTAAACCAGGAATAAACCAGGACTAAACCAGGTCTAAACCAGGACTAAACCAGGTCTAAACCAGGACTAAACCAGGAATAAACCAAGTCTAAACCAGGACTAAACCAGGACTAAACCAGGACTAAACCAGAACTAAACCAGGAATAAACCAGGACTAAACCAGGACTAAACCAGGTCTAAACCAGGACTTAACCAGGTCTAAACCAGGTCTAAACCAGGTCTAAACCAGGTCTGAACCAGGACTAAACCAGGAATAAACCAAGTCTAAACCAGGACTAAACCAGGACTAAACCAGGACTAAACCAGAACTAAACCAGGAATAAACCAGGACTAAACCAGGACTAAACCAGGTCTAAACCAGGACTTAACCAGGACTAAACCAGGTCTAAACCAGGACTTAACCAGGACTAAACCAGGTCTAAACCAGGACTTAACCAGGTCTAAACCAGGTCTAAACCAGGACTAAACCAGCGCTGGCTCCAAATGCTCACATCATAAAACAGCAGGAAAAAAAGAGACACAAATTTAGAAAAAAAATCCTGTTCTTCCTTAAAGCCTTTTACGTCACTGGGCCACATTTAAAATTATAAAATATTTTTATTATTTTTCATGTCATTAAGCCCTGTCCTCATCACAGAGAGCAAAAGTGAAGTCATGTTATATTTTTAACTCTAAATGCAGTTTGTTTACATAATTCCACAGATTTGTGAATAAAAGATTAATTATTAGTAACACTTTATAATAACTGCACACTATTAAGCATTAGTAAAGCATTAATTAATACTTAACTGATCATATATAAAGCATTTACAAAGCATTATCATAATTAATTATTCATTTATACCTAGGGTTACAAAGGCATTATTCATGATTAACAAGCTCCAGTAAACCAGTTTAATAAATGATATTTCCATACACCACTAATCATGGACTAAGCATTTTTATTCATTTATAACTACAGTTCTAAAGGCTTCATTAATGAATATTAAGCTCATGTATGCATATAGATGTTTTTTGTGTGCAGGGATTATTTTTTGTGACGTGACAACAACAAAAAATCTCCTCTTAAAGCCCTAAGAGGCGGGGCTACACTCACTGTTATCCAATGGAATTATAAGGAATTATTTCCCACAATGCACTGAGAAAATGATGTTTTTGTTTGTGTGTTGTTTAGCCTCTGACTGACAGAGTTACAGAGGAATTAACATGAAATAAAAAAATAAAATAAGTGATTTTAATGAGTCAATGGGAGTTAAAGGGCTGAGAGAGGAAGAATGAGGTTTTTTTTTGTCCAGACAGTAGAATTTTTATTTTATTTTTTTCAGTTGTGACAATAAAATTATAAAATGTATTTATTAATGAACATCTTTGTCAAATATCATCGCTCTAACTTAAGCAAAATGACAACAGAAAATACAAAGATACACACAAGGCCTGAGGGTTTGATAAAATAAAACATGAGCGAGGAGGAGAACTTTTTCAAACAGGAACTTCTTTCACAAAATGTAATAAAAAATGTTGTATTAGGACTTTTATGATCTGATCACAGCCAGATTACTCCATTCCCCGTCCTCTGATGGATGCTTAGTTGTCCAGGAATTCGTTCTTTGGCAGCTGAACTGAATCAGACTGCGTTTTTTTCTCTTCTGTTCTGAACAAAAAGGTGAGGAGCACACCCAGCGCAGCTCGTCATCATTATTACTGTTGTTATTACACAGAACATACGCAGCACAGAAATCACTTTGTCTCTGCCTCGACAAGTCCAACAAACCCAGAGCTGTGGTGCATTTAATGACTCAGATCAAGAGGAATTTAGAGTAACACGGGCCTTAAAGTGTCAGATACGATCTGCATATCCACAAACACAGCAGCAAACCCACACAGGTTTATCTTTTCATCTGCTTCAGGTGAATTTCGTAAGATCAGGCTTTGTGTGTGCACTCAGTAGAAATCATTATGGTGCCACACCCAGGCCCTTGTTTGTGCTTTTAAACATTTATCTCTTTATTATTTTTAGCCCCAATGTACAAAAAATATAGCGAAAACGCCCCTGGCTTTTTGCAACGTTTTCTTTTGTTAACTGTCTATGGAAATGCATCAAGAGGCAGTTCAGAAGTTGACATTTTTTTGCATAGAACAGACTTCACAGATAATTTCTCTTTCTCTTTTTTTGCCCAAAGTTGAGGCTAAAATGCTAAAGTTTCTGTCGCTGGTTGAAACTTGCTCTGTTTTATTTCACTGAGCTGCTTATGATCATATCTCTGCAAATATGAGGCTGATCGTCACCAAACCAGAACTGTGTGTGTGTAGCATCTATGGCCCTAACTCTAACCTCAAAGCTGCTCCTGGACGCCATGGTTTCTTCTCAGTTGGAGTTTATTGTAACTGATGTCAGCAGTGGCGCCCCCCAGTGTCACTCTGTCACTCTGCGTCCCTAGCATCGCCTTTATCGCCAACGCCACGGCAGGTTCTGGACGACACAGTGCATGGAATGGTAATAGGTGCCACAGTAATGAACTGAATCTGCCTCTGAGGTGGCCACAGGCTGTCGACGCTTATGTTTTAAATAATTAGTAATGAATATTAATTGGAAAATGCATCATTCAAACAGAAACCTCTGCCCTCAGACGCGTTTCGAAGGCTTCCAGATACTGTCATTCAGTTTCAACAATTACAAGCTTTTGGCTAACGCTGAATAAATCTGCTCCCTCTTGGATTCGACAACTTAGGAATTCATACATTTTAATGATTTCTAACTGATTATTGTAAGCTGTGTTTTAATTCAGGGGAGGCCAAACTTTTCCCAAAGAGGATCAGATTTGAAGATGTCCCAGAGCTGACAGTCGCTCCTGATGTTTTCCACAGGAAGAACTGAACACACAAACAGTATTTTTCAAAAGCTGTGTACTTAGAATTTCTTTTCTTTGGCGACAAAATCTGAAGGTCGCAAATTCCCAGTAAAATAACATCTTTGAAAACATAAAAAACATCTCTCTAGGTCATATATTTTTAGCTCAGGCTGATTTTAACTATGAGTAATGACAGAATTTCTAATGCTTTAAAAATAGAAACTTGCGCTGAGGTTTTATACAAACTGCTGTGTAATTTACACAACTGCAGTTATTTTCCGACCAAATAATTAGAAGACACGAGGCTGAAAGCGGTGGATGAGATGCATAAATGTTCAGCTCAAGCTACGAAAATATTTTATCATGAGATTTTAAAAAGAAAGCTCAGGTTAAAGCAACATTATGAAGTATTTGTAGTAGTGTGTGTGTGTCCTGAGTCAGACACTTTCAGCTAAAATTCTATTACTTTTTTATCTTCAGCAAGTCAAAATTGCTCATTTAGCATCTTCATTAATGCAAATTCTGTAAAATAAAAGTACATTTTCTTACATTTATAACGATATATTGGTTGGATATATATATATGTGGTATGAAATAGCGCCATCGCCTGAAGTTTAAGCTCGAACACGCTCACCTTTCTGGCGTTTTCAGACTTATTTGTTGGATTTTTTTGCTTGTGATTGGCTCTAATTTAAGGCTGGGATATTTGCGTTAACAAATCTTCACATCCGGTTCCTCGTTTCAGTTTTTCAAAATAAGATTGTGGGCTAAGCTAACGTTAATCAGAAAATCACAAGACGGACAAAGTTAGCTACAAAAACAAAAAATACTTTCATATCAAGTGTTATTTTATAAACACTTAGCATAAATACACAAAAATGACCACAGAGGTAGAGCAATATGCGGAGTTTTTGTTTATCTACCGTTAGCCAGTTAGCGTCTTTATGAATGTATGTTAGCAGACCGAAAAATACCAAAAGGTGAGCGACTCAGGACACACATACTCTATTTGGTTTAACTTAAAATAAATTATAATGCTAATGCTACCTTACAAACACTGCCTTTGTTTTTGCCATGACTTCATTTTATTCCAGAAAAAAAACACAAACTATGACTTTCAGCTGCAAATGCCCTGAGACAGTGTGGGCTTTTTGCAGAGGCAGTGGTAATGAGGGGCCCCAGGGCAGGTTTTCTCATACATTCTGTTGTAAAAAGTGCGCTGAAATTTAAAGTCGACGAATACTTTAAAAATATATTCAAACATGTCAGTGCAAAAAAAAAGATCTATATTTTGTGAGCATTAAGTAAATTTTGTAAAGGTATTGTGTAAATCATGCTTGCAGTGTAATTTATATCCCAGAATGAAAATAATCCACTAAAACTGACTAAAGACTCTCAGTGGGGCCCCCTCGTGTCCCCCTCGTGTTACGCCCCTGGCTTTTTGCAATGTTTTCTTTTGTTAATTGGTTGATTGTCTATGGAAATGCATCAAGAGGCAGTTCAGAAGTTGACATTTTTTTGCACAGAATAGAAAAAAAGCATCTGACTTCACAGATAATTATACTTTTCTCTTACATTTTTGCCCAAAGCTGAGGCTAAAATCCTAAAGTTTCTCTCCTTGGTTGAAACTTGAGCATCAGTCCGCTCTGTCCTGTCTTTATACATCTTTAAAGTGACTCTGGACCAAAGAGACGCTCATTGATTACTTCCATTATTTTAACATTTGAGAAAAACAGACGCTTCAAAACTGCTATCATCTGAGTACAAGTTCTTCTGCCCTCAAAAAGCTGAAATTTATTCATAAGCAAAGTCATATCTGAGGTCAGAAACTAGCAGCCGTCTGTTGGGAAACGCTGCAATCAATCCCGAAATGAAATGTGCTATTTCACAAACAAAATGTAATCACTGTGAGACTGTTGTGTAGCGAGCACAGGAAGTTATCCGAGGTGAAGTTCTGGATTAGATTTGAAAGATTCTGTTACTTACAGATCCTGTTAATCTGCACAAATGCACAAAACTGAAATAATATTCATGTAAAGTAAGGCTGAGATGAGAGGAAAGTGCACGGCTGTGGGGTAAAAATGCAGTGTCAACATGCAAGAAACATTACTTTGGGACATTGAAGTGTGAAATTAGCTTTAGTCGTTGCGCGGCTGTGTGGCCTAACAAACGTGAATGCTTTTAATTAACGAGTCTTGTTTACGTCCGTCAGCCATAACCTAAGAATAAATAATGCTCAGAGGAGTCAGCAGCAACATGAATAATCTGTAACCTGTCCTGGACTAAAGCTGGACACAAACTCCATGTTGTCAGACTAAAGCTGGTTTGGGCCAATGGCGAGGCAGTCCTGTCGCGAGTGGGCGGGTCTTAGGTTTGCAACAGCAGCAGGCGTCTTAGCTTTACTTTGTTAACGACGTCGTAACAGATACTGTCCTCCAACATTTACATGTACATTGTTTTTCTATCGCAGCAGTTTATTGTTTGTTTACGTCAGTGGTGTAAGGAGGTAATGAGAGGCCCCAGGGCAGGTTTTCAGAATGGGCCCTAAACTTATGAAGCACATACAGGACGTTGTTCATATGATCATCTTTAACTGGAATACCGTGTTTTCTGGACTATAAGTCACATTTTATGGGGGAAATTTATTTTACAAAATGCGACACCAAGAACAGACATTTCATGTTGAAAGGCAAGTTATAGTAATAATAGAATAGAGAACAACAGCTGAATAGGTGTGCGCTATGCTAACGTAACACATTGATGGTTATTCAGCTACATGAAGCATAAACAACGAACTGAATAGGTGTCTCGTATGTTAACGTAATATATTAACAGTTATTCACATAACTATAGCATAAAGAACATAATATAACAAGTTCACCAAACTCACCATCTCACTCCTAATCACTAAATCCTTTAAATTCTTCATCCTCGGTGTCGCTTCTGAACAACTCCGCCAACTCCGGAGGTAGACGAAGCGCCGCTTCCTCCTCTGCGTGGCTGTCGTCAGACTCAGCATCAGTTCCATTTCCAATTATTTCACTCTTTCTCAGTTGTCTTTATAGCCTAAGTTGTTAGTGGTAATGTTTACATTTTAAATTGTCAGTGGTACAGGTGCAGCAGATGCTGGTACACAAGCCTAGAGCGCCCTCTGGCGGCTGTCAGTGTGAAAATAACCAACACCTGAAATATTTTAATATATAAGTCACACCTGAGTATACGTCACACCTGAGCCAGACGATGGAAAAAGTGCCACTTATAGTCCAGAAAATACAGTAAGACAAAGTCACCCTGGGCTGCAGAGCTTGGAATATTCAGTTCATTCATTCATTCATTCATTTTCTACCGTTAGGGGTCGCGGGTGACTGGAGCCTATCCCAGTAACTTTGGGCCGTAGGTGGGGTACACCCTGGACAGGGGCCAGCTTGTCTCAGGGACGAACACAGAGACGAACACAGACAGACATTCACTCTCACATTCATTCACTAGGGGCAATTTAGAGTCACCAATTCACGAACACATGCATGTCTTTGGACGGTGGGAAGAAGCTGGAGAACCCGGTAACACGGAGATGTTACAGATGATTTCTTTTTGATTTTGAAAACCTGGATAACTGAGAATCTCCACAGACAAACACTAATTTGGAACCAGTCAGCAGCACAGGAGACTTCTGCCGTAGTGTAACTAAACAGTGCCATGAAAAACATAAAACTTAATTAGTCTACTGTGTTTTAAACTAGAGCCCGTTAGGAAATTATTAGTTATCAGCCGAAATCTGGCCGATATCTGCCGATATAAACAGTGCTATTTTTACTGCGTACTGGAGCAAGACCTGTTTACTCGCAAATGATGGCCTTCTGCTATTTGTGCAGCAGAGGGCGCTGGTGTTTCCAAACAGTTGGGCTCTTACGCTGCAGTTCATAGGAAACTCCCCAAACCTTCTCATGGCCTGAAAAGCTCAAAATGGTCAAAAAACCTCATAGAACAAAAATTCAAAATGCATTTTGTTGTTCTCCACGGCAAGTTTAAATGAAATTTAAGTTAAACAAATTTAGTTAAAGTTAAATAAAACAAATAAATATAATACATATACTACATAAAAATACTTCCCACACCAATGCCCACTACAACCTACAGAACAATCAGCATAAAGAACAATAAGCAGCTTTCTATAACATTTTAAAAATATGTTTAGTCTGATAAAGTGGCCTGGGGTGTACTCGCCATAGTCATGTAAACAAGAGCAGAAGGAAAAATGCTTTTACTTTTTCCTTATGTATAATTGTATCGGCTGATGTATCGGATATCGGTCTTTTTTTGTTACCTAATATCGGCATCGGCCTCAAAAAATCCATATTGGTCGGGCTCTAATTTAAACCAACCTCCTCTGCCTTCCACTTCCTGGATCTGAGCGTTTGAACTCTGGCAAAAGCCTGAGCTGCAGTATTTGGTCCAAACTCTGGAGCTTTCACAGGAACTGAGGAGCAGAAGGAAATTAGAATAAACCTTAACAAGCAGACGACACAGAGCTGCGATCAAATACCCGATTATAATTTAATAAAAGCTCATGTGGATGGAGTAAAAATCACGTTACACATTATGTCCTGCTGCAACAGATTTTAATCATTTGGTCTAAAAGTGTGGACCAACCAAAGCAGCTGCCACAGTGCACTGACTCACCGCGCTCTTATTAAATCAATAAGATTTAAAGTTACACTGTGTAAGATTCCCGGTCTTGCGCCTCTAGAGGCCACAGCTGCCACTGCACCGTCGCAAAACGTAAACACTAGGGCCCCTCCTCCTTCTGAAACTGTGCGAGCGTGCGTCTATTTCCATCATTGTTTCAACTTTAGTTGACCTGCTGCTACCTTTGGAAGTTTGGACTGGATCTTCTATAGAGTTAGCGCTAGCGTTAGCTTATCAACAAATATCGCGCAATGGTCGCAGTAAAAACAACTAATAACTGTATGAAAAAGCACGTTCTAAAGAAAAAATAAAGAGGCTAATTTACCTGCCCAACAATAAAGAAGCAAAAACGTGATCTGATTTGCAGCCTTCTCTGTCTCTCATCTGACGCCAGCGAGCAAAAGTCTGTCCGATGTTGACTCTTGTCTGTGATCTGGTGCGGTCCCTTTCACATTTTCTTTTTCTTGCCTCGTCCGACATTGTCTTCATCTTCTTGTGTCCTTCGGCCCTGACGAACTGGCGAAAATAACAACGCTAAAAGTAGCTTCCTGGTTATACTGCGCCTCAAGTCGTTCCCTGTCACGTGACTCTTCCTCAACAGCGGAGCGCTCCCGGCCAAACTACGAGGGCGGTTTCTCAGTACAGAAGCCCCGCTCGGAGCAACAGCGCCTCAGGCCTTATAATCGCTCAAAAAATCACAAAAACAAGTCAGTATGCCCCACATATTTAGGAGAAAAGTTACACAGTGTAACTTTAAAGACAAACTCATGAATCGCTCTGCAGCTGCTTATTCTGAGTTTTAGACAAACACTGCACTGTTTAAACTCTCATTACATTCAGAGACATGACGTGCGCACAAACAAAAATACGACTCAGCGTTTCGGATTCTCGGAGCTGGCAGCGGGACATCAACTCTCTGATGTTTACAGGAAAGGCCGTTAGATACAGGCAGGTTTACACAGGACGGCTCTTTATCTGAGAGAAAAGAGAAATGATTCGTCTCCAAACCATGACCTGTACATTTAAAGATGCACTGTGTCAAATATTGTAAAGGAAGGGCAAAAAAAACTTAAAAAATCCTATAAAATATACTCTTAAAGGAAAGCAATGCAACTTTTTACCTTAATTTAACCGTTTCAGAGGCTTTTTTCATGGATGAATGAGTTGCAGTGGGAATAAAGCCCCTGGTGTATCTTGGTGAGCAGACAAAAACAGCATTGCAAGAATGGAAGAACCAACCTGGTGTCCCCGAACTCTAAAAACAATTTTACTGTGAACTTTATGGCTGTAGAAAGGTCTCCAGAAACGTTACTATACAACAAACAGCAGCCAAACAAAAGATAAACAGAGATTTTACAACAGCGAAGTGAAAGGAAAATATTTTCTCAAACAAAACGTTCTTGTTAAGAGAAAAGACAAGACTTTATGTAATGTTTGTCATATAAACACAACATCATCTTCACAACATCACAGTCTTTAATCTGAAAGTCAAACTGAAACAGAGATTATCAGAGAGGGCAGCGTCAGACGTTTCACTGCTGCAGGGATTTCATCGGAAATGCAGAGAATCAATTTGTTAGCAACTGTATAGAACTTTAAAGTAAGCTGTAAATATTGTTTAGCAATTATTACAACAATTATAACACAAAAACAACAAATATTAAAAGATTCATCACAAATCTTAGCAATTGTATAAAATAAAAAACATCTCATCTCCTCCAATTCACATGACAAATGCTCTACAGTTGTAACGTTTCATGTATATTTAATACAAGTGTCGATAAAAGAATAATACTCATATAATAAGGATTTAAAGCAAGGTTTAGATTTTTGTATTTTTGTTGTATGAATATGAAATTTCCCTAATAAAATCATTCCATTTATAATTTTTTTGATTAACTTATTTTTAATATCTGACCCAACTATCACCATTTTGCTATCAATTTTAACACATTTTTTAATTTTTGTTAAAAAAAAAAAATTCTAAATCATCCACATTTTTATTGAGAAGGTACAACCATAAAATAAATGTATTAAAGTTTCATTTTCTCGTTCACAAAAGTTACATTTAGGATCTATATCTGTATATTTTGATAGTAAATAATTGTAGGGATATATATTATGTAATATTTTAAGATGCAATTCTTTAATCTTATTATTAACACAAAACTTATAAAATAAGGTAAAAGCCATGCATTTTCCCAGTTAATATCGGCCAACAATGAACTCCATACACACTTTCATCTACAAGACAATCTGTTGTTTGTTAAACTTTCTCTAATAATATTGTTTTTACCTTTAGAGCTGCAGTAGTACGCCATCCATATATAATTATAAACTTCTACTTTCTTGGGGATTATTGGGAGAAAACCTTTTGAAACCAAATTGAATTCTTTAAAGGTAACAGGGAATGTTTTACCTCTGAAAAAGTTTTCATAACTTTCATAACTAAATTGTTCTAAAAAGATAATTCCCCTTTCAACCCAATTTTGATAGTAGATAGATTTTCTTCTAATTGTTTAATTCATTGTTCCATATTATTGTCTTGTGTGGTGAAAAATTATAAAGCAATTTCCAAGCTTTCGGGGTCTGCTGAGGTTTAAAGTAAGCTCAGATCAATGCTGCCAGTGACGCACAAAACATTGATTTTACAGACTCCAGCTCATACTTGGAGCACTTTTTGACTGTAACTTCAATATCATATCAATAGTGCTTCTCAATACAACATAAGACGAATTGTTAGTTTTAACTTGTGAATGACAGTGCCAAAGGGAACACCGATCGGTTTTCTGATTACAGTCACAAGAAAAGCTTTTGCCTGGAGCCTAACATGAGCACAAATGGCATTTTAGAAGTGCTCTGTTTAAATTTTAGAAATCATTTTGACGTTTAAATTCTCTCCAGTGATGAACCGCAGCCTGTTTGTCCATAAATATCATTGCAGCTCGACGTTTTAATCAATCCCAGACGCACAGGAGTAACGCTGAAGTGTCAGAGTGAGTTTGCTCTGGATTTGTGTGACAGGCTTTGAGTTTTTCTGTAAACACAAACAAACATTATTCTAAAATAAACAGATACTTATTTCTGCTCAGAAGTAGCTGCAGCCTGTGGCCACTCCCACACTCATTCACTCATTCAACGTTTAGAGTCACCAGTTCACCTGACACATGCATGCACTGCAAAAAAAAAAAAAAAAGAAAAAAAGTTGTGAAAACTCAAAAACTCAAGGCAACAGGATCACTCAAGATTTTTGAGTTTTGGGGCCAACTCAAAATCTCAGGTTTTTAACAACTAATATTTTTGGTTCACCTAATTTAATGTTCATACGTCTAAAAGCTTTCATCAACTATCATTATTTTTTAACTCATCTTACAACCAATTTACTCTCCACTGTTCAGAAAAAGTATTATTCATTTGTTAAATTTATTAGATTTAGTTTTTAATTATTATCAATAATAAAACTTTTTCTGAACAATGGACAGTAAGTTGGCTGTAAGATTAGTTAAAAAATAATAATAATAATACTGAGTAAAACTTAAAATTGAAAGTTTTTAGACATATGAACGTTAAATTGAACAAAAATAATAATTTGTTGTTAAAAACTTGAGATTTTAAGTTGGCTCCAAAACTCAAAAATCTTAAGGAATCCTTTTGCCTTGCGTTTTTTAATTTTCACAACTTTTTTGTTTTTGTTTTTGTTTGTTTTTTGACAGTGTGTATTTGAGAACAGAGAGGATGTCATCAGGCATAGATGCAGGAGCGCTAACCACTCTGCCACTGTGTGCTTCAGTGGCAAAAAAATGAGTGAATATTTCAGTTTTGTAGCAGGTTTCCATCTGTAGCTCACGTTTACAAGCTGTCTAATCCAGAGAAGAGGTAAAGTAGCAGGCTTCCTTTTAGCCCCACCTTCATGTGGGAGGTTAGGGGTTTGATTCCCTGACGTAGAGCCAAAAACACTGGAAAAAAAGCATCTGATTTTCTTTTCTTTTTTTTTTTATTTGACCTTTATTTAACCAGGAAAGTCCCACTGTGATTCTCTTTTGCAGGAAGTGAATGGGATTTAACACAGAGCTTTTATGTGTGTGTGTGTGCATGTGTGTGTGCATGTGTGTGTGTGTGTGTGTGTGTGTGCATGTGTGTGTGTGTGTGTGTGCATGTGTGTGTGTGTGGTGTCTCTGTTTACTGTTTACTGTCAGGAGTCTGTCTCGTTTAACGCGACAAAGACAAATCACCCGCGTCTCTCCTCTGCTCTGGAGGCTGCCCCCCGCTGCATCCATCCAATCCACAAACACACACACCACAAACACACACATACACACACACCACAAACACACACACCACAAACACACACACACACACACACCACAAACACACACACCACAAACACACACACCACAAACACACACACACACACACCACAAACACACACATACACACACACCACAAACACACACACCACAAACACACACACCACAAACACACACACCACAAACACACACACCACAAACACACACACCACAAACACACACACCACAAACACACACACCACAAACACACACACCACAAACACACACACCACAAACACACACATACACACACACCACAAACACACACACCACAAACACACACACCACAAACACACACACCACAAACACACACACCACAAACACACACACCACAAACACACACATACACACACACCACAAACACACACACCACAAACACACACACCACAAACACACACACCACAAACACACACACCACAAACACACACACCACAAACACACACACCACAAACACACACATACACACACACCACAAACACACACACCACAAACACACACATACACACACACCACAAACACACACACCACAAACACACACACCACAAACACACACACCACAAACACACACACCACAAACACACACACCACAAACACACACACCACAAACACACACATACACACACACCACAAACACACACACCACAAACACACACATACACACACACCACAAACACACACACCACAAACACACACACACACACACACCACAAACACACACACCACAAACACACACACCACAAACACACACACACACACACACCACAAACACACACACCACAAACACACACACCACAAACACACACACACACACACCACAAACACACACATACACACACCACAAACACACACACCACAAACACACACATACACACACACCACAAACACACACACCACAAACACACACACACACACACACCACAAACACACACACCACAAACACACACACCACAAACACACACACACACACACCACAAACACACACATACACACACCACAAACACACACACCACAAACACACACACCACAAACACACACACCACAAACACACACACACACCACAAACACACACACCACAAACACACACACACACCACAAACACACACACCACAAACACACACACCACAAACACACACACCACAAACACACACACACACCACAAACACACACACCACAAACACACACACACACCACAAACACACACACCACAAACACACACACACACCACAAACACACACACCACAAACACACACATACACACACACCACAAACACACACACCACAAACACACACACCAGAAACACACACACCACAAACACACACACCACAAACACACACACACACACACACCACAAACACACACACCACAAACACACACACACACACACACCACAAACACACACACCACAAACACACACACACACACACACCACAAACACACACACCACAAACACACACACACACACACACCACAAACACACACACCACAAACACACACACACACACACACCACAAACACACACACCACAAACACACACACACACACACACCACAAACACACACACCACAAACACACACACACACACACACCACAAACACACACACCACAAACACACACACCACAAACACACACACCACAAACACACACACCACAAACACACACACCACAAACACACACACCACAAACACACACACCACAAACACACACACCACAAACACACACACCACAAACACACACACCACAAACACACACATACACACACACCACAAACACACACACCACAAACACACACATACACACACACCACAAACACACACACCACAAACACACACATACACACACACCACAAACACACACACCACAAACACACACACCACAAACACACACATACACACACACCACAAACACACACACCACAAACACACACATACACACACACCACAAACACACACACCACAAACACACACACCACACACACACACACACACACACACCACAAACACACACACCACAAACACACACATACACACACACCACAAACACACACACCAAAAACACACACACCACAAACACACACACCACAAACACACACACCACAAACACACACACCACAAACACACACATACACACACACCACAAACACACACACCACAAACACACACACCACACACACACACACACACACACACCACAAACACACACACCACAAACACACACATACACACACACCACAAACACACACACCAAAAACACACACACCACAAACACACACACCACAAACACACACACCACAAACACACACACCACAAACACACACACCACAAACACACACATACACACACACCACAAACACACACACCACAAACACACACATACACACACACCACAAACACACACACCACAAACACACACACACACACACCACAAACACACACACCACAAACACACACACCACAAACACACACACCACAAACACACACACACACACACCACAAACACACACACCACAAACACACACACACACACACCACAAACACACACACCACAAACACACACACCACAAACACACACACACACACACCACAAACACACACACCACAAACACACACACCACAAACACACACACCACAAACACACACACACACACACACACATACACACACACACACACACACCACAAACACACACACCACAAACACACACACCACAAACACACACACCACAAACACACACATACACACACACCACAAACACACACACCACAAACACACACACACACACACACCACAAACACACACACCACAAACACACACACCACAAACACACACACCACAAACACACACATACACACACACCACAAACACACACACCACAAACACACACACACACACACACCACAAACACACACACCACAAACACACACACCACAAACACACACACCACAAACACACACACCACAAACACACACATACACACACCACAAACACACACACCACAAACACACACACACACACACACCACAAACACACACACCACAAACACACACATACACACACACACATACACACACACACACACACACCACAAACACACACACCACAAACACACACACCACAAACACACACACCACAAACACACACATACACACACACCACAAACACACACACCACAAACACACACACACACACACACCACAAACACACACACCACAAACACACACACCACAAACACACACACCACAAACACACACATACACACACACCACAAACACACACACCACAAACACACACACACACACACACCACAAACACACACACCACAAACACACACACCACAAACACACACACCACAAACACACACACCACAAACACACACATACACACACCACAAACACACACACCACAAACACACACACACACACACACCACAAACACACACACCACAAACACACACATACACACACACCACAAACACACACACCACAAACACACACACCACAAACACACACACCACAAACACACACACCACAAACACACACATACACACACACCACAAACACACACACCACAAACACACACACCAAAAACACACACACCACAAACACACACACCACAAACACACACACACACACACCACAAACACACACACCACAAACACACACACACACACACCACAAACACACACATACACACACACCACAAACACACACACCACAAACACACACACCACAAACACACACACCACAAACACACACACCACAAACACACACATACACACACACCACAAACACACACACCACAAACACACACACACACACACACCACAAACACACACATACACACACCAGAAACACACACACCACAAACACACACACCACAAACACACACACCACAAACACACACACCAGAAACACACACACCACAAACACACACACCACAAACACACACACCACAAACACACACACCACAAACACACACACCAGAAACACACACACCACAAACACACACACCACAAACACACACACCACAAACACACACACCAAAAACACACACACCACAAACACACACACCACAAACACACACACACACACACCACAAACACACACACCACAAACACACACACACACACACCACAAACACACACATACACACACACCACAAACACACACACCACAAACACACACACCACAAACACACACACCACAAACACACACACCACAAACACACACATACACACACACCACAAACACACACACCACAAACACACACACACACACACACCACAAACACACACATACACACACCAGAAACACACACACCACAAACACACACACCACAAACACACACACCACAAACACACACACCACAAACACACACACCACAAACACACACACACACACACACCACAAACACACACACCACAAACACACACACCACAAACACACACACACACACACACCACAAACACACACACACACACACACACACCACAAACACACACACCACAAACACACACACCACAAACACACACACCACAAACACACACACCACAAACACACACATACACACACACCACAAACACACACACCACAAACACACACACCACAAACACACACACACACACACACCACAAACACACACACACACACACACACACCACAAACACACACACCACAAACACACACACCACAAACACACACACCACAAACACACACACCACAAACACACACATACACACACACCAGAAACACACACACCAGAAACACACACACCACAAACACACACACCACAAACACACACACCACAAACACACACACCACAAACACACACACCACAAACACACACACCACAAACACACACACCACAAACACACACACCACAAACACACACACCACAAACACACACACCACAAACACACACACCAGAAACACACACACCACAAACACACACACCACAAACACACACACCACAAACACACACACCACAAACACACACACACACCACAAACACACACACCACAAACACACACACACACCACAAACACACACACCACAAACACACACACCACAAACACACACACCACAAACACACACACACACCACAAACACACACACCACAAACACACACACACACCACAAACACACACACCACAAACACACACACACACCACAAACACACACACCACAAACACACACATACACACACACCACAAACACACACACCACAAACACACACACCAGAAACACACACACCACAAACACACACACCACAAACACACACACACACACACACCACAAACACACACACCACAAACACACACACACACACACACCACAAACACACACACCACAAACACACACACACACACACACCACAAACACACACACCACAAACACACACACACACACACACCACAAACACACACACCACAAACACACACACACACACACACCACAAACACACACACCACAAACACACACACACACA